>VZTB01016910.1:130490-145074 GCA_013397245.1 Thryothorus ludovicianus | reverse complement strand
GCTAGGATCTAAATTTGGAGTGGGTTCTTCCCCTGCTCTGAACAGCTCCCGGAGCCTGGCTGGGGGGAGAGAGGGAGGCATCAGATGACATGACAAAATAAGTCATGTCTCTCGATCATTTCAATGCCACCCCCTCTCTCCCGGCCTCTGCCTTCCATTTTAATCACTGACAGCCCTTCAAGTATTATGGATATATATAATCTTTTTAATATCTGACATTTTTCACGATGGAAAGCATCTCAGGGGTGCTGAGACATTGTGGGGTGGGAGAGGGGCCATGCCTTCCTGCTGCTGCTCCTGCCAGCCACACAAAGTGCAGAGCTGAGATCCATCTTGCCCCAGGGTCTTGGGGAGGCCGTGTGGCTCTGGGGGCTTTGCAGATCTCAGCAGCCTGACATTCCCAACAGACTCTGGCCGTGCAGGCTGAATGAGCATCTAGTCCCACTCCCAGCCACAGTGTGGGAAAAGAGCATATCCAGCATCCAAAGCCTCTGCAGGTCAGCCCAGAGAACAGCCCAGCTTGGGAAGTGGCAGGAATTCTTCATGGCAGCCATGGAGAGCTCCAAGCTCTCCCTCCATTCCCAAAGCTTTTGCTTCACTGTGTCAGATGGCAAGGCAGAGAGCTTGCCTTTCTTCAGGCAGTGATTTTTTTATAAGCAAAGCAACCTCTCCATGGGGAAAACACTCCAGGAGGTGTTTTTGGAGCTGTATAAATGTAGGGTTTCTTTGCTGGGGGGGTCCAAAACCCCACTGTGGGTATAGAACCAAGCAAAGCACTGCTCACCCTCAGCAGAGCCTGGCTGCTCACCCAGACTCCCTCTGCCACTGAGAACCTTCTGGAAATGCACTGTCACCTTCTGCTTGCAGCATTTTCCTGCAATTCCCCCTCTTCCCATCCTCTCTGGCAGTGATGGTGTCTTCAGGCCCCACTCACGTGATGGGTTTGGAATGCAACTCCCAAGGCCAGGAAGGTCGCTCACCTTGGTTATTTAGCAAACGCGACACAAATTATTAACACTAATACAAATAATGCCCACATTTGGGAGAGGAGGAATAATTTCTTTGCCTGGCTGCAAGGACTCAGCCTTACAGTGTCCTGCAGAGTGCAGGACTGACACCCCTGAGGGTCTCTGTGCTAAGGACAGAGCTCACATCTCACACTGGGCCTGTAAATAAGAGGTATATGTTTCTAAAGCTGCTCTGTGGAAGTCGTCTCTAATTTCACTGCAGTTCCTGTCCTGTTACTTCCACAAATCAATGCAAAAAGGGAAAAAAAAATAAAAAAAAGCATCTGGCTCACAAAAAGCTGCAGCAGCCAGACAGCAGAGTGAGTATCACAGTTGTTGGCACAGCACATCCCTTCCTGCATGCTGCTTCTACCTTGTCCCCTGAGGACACTCTTGTCCAAGGCTGGAAGAGACACTGGCAAGATTTATGACAAAAATTTATGACAAGAAATTGACTATTCATTGGTTTGTTCTCCTTTGCAGAACTCTTATGCCGCCCACCTGCCCTCTGCCACCAGACTCCTCCCTCAGAAGGGAAGATGCCAGCACAGGACATTCTTCCATTGTACGTGACTGATGTAAAAGTTTCATCTGTGGGTAGATGAACACATGGAGCCTGGTTTCAATAGGCTGGACTGAAGATATGGATCTATGGAGACATGGATGGGCTTTGCTATCCATTAAGGTAAAGCCACCAAATGAAAGGATTCCTGCCTCTCAATCACGTTGCCTGTAGAACTTGCAGACTCCCTCTCTCCTAGAAACAGATGGCTTGAGCAGTTTGAGTTGGGCAGATTCACAAAGCTGATAATCATCTCCAGGGAGGCAGGAGCTATTGTCAGAGCCTGTGAGACACACCCCAACTTCAGGCCTTTCTCCTCCTAATTCTCAAAATGTTGCTGAAATTCTCACTCCAGGAATGCTGAGCAGAGACATTCCCTTTGTGGGTCTGTGCCCGCCAAGCCAGAGGAGGCTCCTGCTGCTACAGAAGCCAAAATGCTTCCCCCACACCCCACTAAGAGAAAACATCTCAAAAGATGAGGAGCCTCACCTGGCCAGTGAAAAAAAACAAGCTGTGCTTTGCTGTGGTACTGCTGGGAGCCAGGGGGAGGAATAGATCCTCTCCCCAGGGACAGCACAGGAGTGAAATGAGAAAGCAGAAGACACAGATTCAGCAGAAGGAGCAGTCCCTTCACACTGCATGTGCAGCTCCAAGCCATGTGCCAGCCCAGGGACAGGGGCATGTGCCCAGGGGACACACCTGGAGCCACTGCACTCCTGGCTGAGTGATGCTCAGCACGGACAGGTGCCTACTGCCAAGAGCTCAGTGGGATCACCATCCCCAATTAATGATCTACACTGATGTCATTGCTCTACAGGGCCCAAGCCTTTCTGGGAAATGCCATCCAGCTGCTTTAGCAGGAAGGTGGCACTTGTGACCCCACGCAGAGCTCACTCTGCCTCGGGAACCTGCTCCAAGTAAAAGTCCAGTGTGCCACACTCACCTGGGATGTCTCCACAAAAACTCCAGCAGTGATGCACACAGATGGAAAATGGTGATGAGCCCAGACACACAGGCAGATGGACAGACAGGAGGGGTGGCTCTGACATGAGGCCATGGCACACAGCTTTTATAGCACAAATTTCACTCGTTCAAGAGTGATTAGTTTTGGAAGGAAGCATGTGAAACCTGGCTCAGAATGGGGCATGAGTACCTGGAGCTCAGTGGAAAGAGATGGCAAGATCAGCACAAGAAGGAAACCTGTGAGTGCATAAGCAGGCAGGCACATCCCTGTTTTACTGGGTTCCAGAATGCCTCAGAGAAGCCTCCTGTCAGCAAGTCCCAAGGGAAGACTGGACAAGCCACCAAAAAATATAATAAAAACCAGGATGGATTTGTCTACTCTCCTGTACCAGTATTCATGAGTATGGGAGCACCCTGCTCACTCACTTGCTAGCCAAGCACAATCAAGACACAAAGAACACACCTCATGTTAACTGGCACTTTTAAATTCTCCTTTAGCAGAAATACCAGTATTTTCCAGTCTTAACATTTTCTGAGGTGGTAATACTTCTTGCCTTGTCTCTTCTTGGCAAGCATCATCTGCAGCAGTAACAGATGATCTAGCAATAGTCTCACATCACAGTGTGTCAGAAAAGAGGCAGCCCAGTATTTGTAATCACTGAATCACTTCAGAAAGAAGGATCTCCACTCCATCTGTGTAAATATGGTTATTTATTTTATTTTTTTAAAAGCAAGTCTATTTCTACATACAAAGGGCTTCTCTCCCACTTCAGAGCACGTTACTGCTTTAGATCCTCAAATAAAGAGACCATTTCACTCACCATTGAATCCAGCAGCATGTAAACCTGCAGAAATTCAGAGAAGAGAGTTGCAGTGAAAACACATGAAGAAATCCTGAGGCTGAGACTGACAGATGGTTTCTGAGGTACATTTTCATACGGGCACACACACAACCACACAGAATTGCCTGCTGCTAACACAGCTCTAGTAATAACTTCCCTGGCTATGAAGTGTGTTTAACATTATCTGAGGCACAATTAATTCAGCTGATCCCTCCAGAGTCTGCATGCAATGCTGGAGACATCCCAGATACAAGTCCCGCATGTGGCTGTGTGATGGCTGGATCTCTGCTAACAGATTCCAGGCTGAAACAAATTAATTTGGATTCCACACTTACCTTGCTGCAGCACAAGGGATGTTATGTCTGCCAGTTTTTTCTGAGTTTAACAAAATGCTTGTCTCTCCCCCTGAGCCTCAGTGCGCCTTGCAAGGAAAGAGCAAAACCAAGACAATGATAAAAGTTTTGGTCACACTCACCTCAACATAGAGCTTTTCCCTGTATGCTTCAAGTGAAACAGAATCCTCCTGAGCAGCTTCTGCCCCATTTGTAGTTGCAGCTTCCTCTTTCACCTTCTGCTTCTCACCTCTTCCTCCGATGGACTCTGCTCCCCCTTTCATGTCCTGCACTGAAATGGAAGATCCTTGCTTCTCATCTTTTGCTTTTAGCTTTCTGCTGCCTGAATGATCCTAATCAGGGACACACCAAGGGAAAAAGGGACACAGGTCAGGACACTGCCCACACTGCCTCAAGATGCATCTCCCAGCAGCAGCACCTTTCACTGAGCTGGCAACCAGCTCCAATTCAGGATACACAACCTCAGGATGGATCACACTGTTCCCAACAGAGCTCACCAACACATACCACTTTCTCTTTCCCTGATGTCCCTCTACTTTTTTTGCTTTCTTTATCTTTTTTCTCTTCTTTCTTAGAAGCTATTTTGTCTTCCTTTCCTCCTCTTTTTGCTCCTCCTTGCTTTACTTCCTCTACAAAAGAAAGGATTTCAATTAACCAAAAGCATCCACACATCCAGAAAGTCCAGCCCACTGCACTAGCACAGTGGGAATGTGTTACTTTTGCAGTATATTTTCCTTTTTTATTAATCTGAGATGTACTGCACTGAAAAACAATACCTTGAAGAGTTCTTTGTTTAAATAAGGAATGAAGAGGTCTCATTGAGGCAGTGTTTTCTGGGTCAGTCTCAGTGAAAACCATGGCTAGACCTAGCTGAATTAAAAGGCTTTTTTGTGGGGGTGTTTTTTTACTGATGCCAAACCACAGATCCCAATTAGTATTGTGACTGTCACACAATCTGCCAGTTTTTTTTTCCTGATGCTTTTCCCTCAGGGAGACATGTTGAAATTGACATTTCACTTCAAATTCATCGTGTTTTTTTCTATTTCCAACAGCCCACGGAAAGCAGTTGCTGTGCTAAAAGCACCATTTACCTGTTTCTCCTGCATAGGTGTCCTCCTCAATCAAACCAAGCAGGGATCTCAGTCTCTGAGAGTGAATCACCAGAGCATCCATTGCTCCACGCCACAGCTGGAGGCTGAGAAAATGATCAGGATCAGAAGGGAGACAGAGCAGCAACTGCCACCCCCTGTGACCCTGTGCCCAGAAGTGAAGGTGCCTTAGAGCTGACAGCTGCCCTGTGCAACCAAACAAACAAAACAGCACCCACAGTGCAGGGAGATGCTAAACTGCCTTCCTCGTGTTAGATCCCCCCGAGGTCTCAAGGGTTTGCAAATCAACAGGCTCTCAGGAACCCATAATATTACTGTGAAACTAGGTCTGCTCTTCAGCATGACACACGTTGGTAAATCAACCTGCATCCTTCTAATTTAGAAGCAACTCAAAGCTGTTGGTATGTTTACAGTCTGAAAGCCTGAGCAAAGAACAGAGAGACTGTATGAGGGAGGAGACAGTTATCTGAGTAAAAGGGTACAGAAAATACCCAAAGGTTTCATAAATACAGACTGGAATAATCTTGCCAGAAATAATCTTGTACACTCTCCAAAATTACATGCATTTAATATTCTAAATTTATCTCCAAAGAAAAAAAAAAAAGCATTTGGGTCCTAGACAGCTGCTACAATTAAGCTATAAAAAACCAGAGTGTAAAGATGACTTCTAGACCTCCTATAATTATGTGCACTCTGAATCACAACATTTGCAACAGAGCCTGCTGAGGCTGTTGATCACACAATGTTTTCACAAGCTTTTCCTTGCAAAGGTAACCCACCAGAGTGGATACAGAAGGTCTGACTGAGTTGGCCTCTGTTCAACACACAGCTCCAGAGCTGCCTTATTGAGCTGGGTCAGTGCTTCTTCCTGCTGCTTCTCCCGGGGGATTGACATTATAGCCTGTGAGAGAAAACACACAGGGGCTGTGGAGCACTTCTCAGTCTTTATTCCCAGTCCCTGAGCTCAGTGGAACAGCTCACAGCTCCCCTCCTGGACACCAGCCTGGAACCAGGCTGCACTGGGCACTTACACTCAGATGGGGCTTCCTACCCAGCTAGGATATGGCCAAGGTACCCAAGATCTGTGGAACTATCCCAGATTCCCTCACCAGACTGATATTAAACCCCTTTGCAACTTCAGGTGTGCTGGGAAACAGGGATTTTATGAAGCTAGAAGGTTCCCTGGTAAAGCTTAGTTGACAGAGAGATTTCCAAGAGAGCACAACAGTAAAACCATTGACAGAACCCAAAGCACTCTTGCTTTAATCTAGGAAGGTCTGTACTTTATCCAGAGCCTGTCAGGGGTGCCCTCTTATTCTCTGATGGAAGGACTCCTGAAGGAGAGAGCCCTTGGGAAAGCCACAGGAGGCTGTAAGCCCAGCCAGCCCCCCATATTCAGTCCTGGGATGACAGAAAGCTAACAGGGGAAGAGCTTAAAATATCTATTATATTGTGTGGTTCTCTTTTCTTCTTCACACAAAAGCCCACAAAATCTCTCTTGGGAATCTCTTTACAAGAGCACTGAGGGTGTGGTCAGCAGAGCCAACACACATTGTAAATCTCTCAAACTCCCAGCATATTGGCAGCAGCCCTTCAGGAGGGCTCACACTGGGACAGGATGGGCTGTTTGTAGGGGAACTAACACACCATCAGCTTGTGGGAACAGAGGTGACCACCTGTTTAAAGTCCTCGAGGGAAAGGTTCCATCCTGATGGACCTGCTTCTTCCTCCTCAACATTCTTTTCCCTCGGAGCCTTCTCTAATGTGTGCTTGCCACGTGGGAACTCAGTGGTCCTGCCCTGGGCAGAGGGAGGCCCCAAGGTGCTCTTCTGGCACTTCATGTCCTCTGCAGTGCTCCTCTGGTCCAAGGACACGTCCTCCTTCAAGTCTGAAGGCACAGTCAGGTGCTGTTTCCATAGTTTATGCAGCTGCTTTACCACTTGATGCTGATAATGCAACTGTGATAATGGGGGGAAAAGGTAAACACGAGCTGCACCTTCCCTCTTCAAAGCAACTGTTAAAGCCTCCCTGCAGACTCTGCCAGCTCCAGAGTCCCAGGGATGCAGCAGCCCCATGGATCTGCCCTCCCCCTTTGTTCCAGTCGTGCAGTCCATCCCAGAGCAAAGGTCACCTCGGGGTTTTTCCTGTGGAACAGCTCCTCCTCTGTGACACAGGCATCCACAGGAGACGGGCTGCGCTCGGGCGTGCGGATTTGCTCAAGAAGTTCATTCAGGCTGTCCTTCACTATGGCAGCACCTTCTCGAGCAGCCAGCTCACTCTGAGGCACCACAACAAGAACAACATGTGTGAGTCCCCATTCTGTATGCAAACACACAAATACAGTCCCACCTGTAATCACACTGTTCATTATACAGTTACAAGGACGTGAACAAATGCAAACCCTGCCGAGCAGAGCAATATTTCCAACAGCTTTCCAAATAAACTCTACAAATCCTCCCCCTAAACCATACTTTTAAAGCATAGTATAATTTTCAATTTATACCTTAACTGCTATCTTAGTGTACAGCAGTCAGTCCCCTTCCCACTAAGTAACTAATTAAATTAATTACCAACAGAAATTTCATTCTTTAAAGGATCAATGTGAACACTTCAGGAGACACAGTCATGTCTTTAGTAACAACATTACAATAGACTGCAGAGTTCCTCATGTCATTTAGCAAACCTGCTCAAGGATGTGCAGACATCCTGTAAATCTCAATCTCAGCACTAACTGCACAACAATAAAAATACCACGTTGTCCACTCCCACCCTTATCCTCTATTTGCATATAAAGTTCAAAGCTCAGTCACCCAGCCACATGCTTGGTTACCTCCAGTTTCTCTCTGAAGTCAGCCAATTTATCCTCATACACAGCAATTCCCCAAAGGGTCACCTGAAGCAGAGCTCCTCCTAATAACAGAGGATGTGTCCTAAATTCCCAGAGCTCACTGAAAATGCCTGCTCTCTCTGACTTGAAAATAAAGGAAAACCTCTGGGTTTCTCCAGGCAAAATTACACCTGAAATAAGAGAGAAAATGCATTGGTCTGCAAGAAGCCACCTGGTTAGCCTGACCCTTTCCCAAGTGTCCTTATCTCTCTAGGAGGCTCCTTCCCCATACTTTAGATGGTTATCACACTTCATCCAGCTATTGCACTCTTTCCAGATTTACTCAGTCTCCATGTTCCTGAGCTGGCATTATTCCCACTGCACTCTCCTTCTACAGCAAGCTCAGTTTTCACTTTAAAAGATTATGCTTTGTTTGCCATCAGAAAATGCTTCACTTCTCAATATTCCACCTATTTATACTCAGAGCAGAAGCAACCTCCTTTCCTTTAAGTTCCAGGAGAGGGATCTGCCTTGCACAGCTCTTTTGGGGTGAGTCAGCTCTGACACTCAGGGTGACTGCCTCGGGAGAAATCACCCAGCAGTGCTCTGCCATGAGTCAGACTCCACATCCCAGGTAACTCCCAAGTTCCTGCTCTCTGCATGAGGCACAAAGGTCCTGGAGACCAGCAGGTCTCATACCTGGTCTGGTATCAAAGTAAAAACAGGGCATCCTCCTCTCCTTGGATTCTCTGGAGGGGATCTGCTGGGGAAGCCTCATCCAGGTGTACCAAATGGCAGCTCTGCCATCATTGCTCACTGTCAGGAAGCTTTCAGCCTTCTCACCAGCCAGAGTCTCAAAGGTGAGCCGGGCAGCAATGCCAATTTCTTGCTACAAGGAAGAGGGAAAAGACAACAATTTCTACTTTATCTGGCAGGATTTATCCTGCATGAAGTCACAGCTCAAATAAGGGGTTGAGCCTCAGTAGGAGAACTTGTAAGGCAGGTCCAAAGAAGTGGCCATTACACAGAGAAAGCCTGGGAATCTGAACCTCACACAACCAGAGCCCTTCTGTCCCTAGATCTCTCTGGAGCAAACACAGGGATACTCTGCTATGTTCAGAATAAATCCCACATTCCGTGGCCTTGGAGTGACACTTGGTGTGACTTGGGAACTCAAATAGGCTGAGCTTGACTAAACAATTAAAATCTCACAATTACCCTGCAAGCAGTGATGCCCTTGATCCAACGAGCAGGCTGGCCACAGAAAATTAAAGATGGAACCTTCTCAGCTTCTGGAGCCACAATGAAGGAGTCACCTAAGGGGTCACTGCTAAAGAAAACAAAAGCCAACATTTTCATGGGGTGAAATTGACTTCCAGGGAGGGGAGAACCAGGGGTGATTTACAAGACCCTGTAAGAAATAATCCCATTTAATATTTTCTCACACAGTAATCTCTTTACAGACAGAGCCTTGCAGATGTGGTGAACCCATCTGGCTATATGTAACTGGCAAGGAGACAGGACAGCCAGAATTACTAAAGAGTGAGACCTGCCTGAAGTACATGAGTGAAAAAGAACAAGAGGCCCTCAGGTTGTGCCTGTTACATATGGACAGGAGAGAGAAAACCAGGAAATTAATGATGGAAGGCTAGAAAAAAACAGTCAAATGGAGGAAATTGAGAGTAGAATCCCACCCTGCCTGATGTAAGCTTTGAAGACTAGAGGACAAGCTTCAACAAAACCCTTCTCTGATTCTTGCTCCTTAGACACAAGGTCAGAAGGCACAAAGACTCCTAAATCTGGTGATTATAATATAAGAATATGCCTTTTATTGTGTCCCAGTGGAGACTTCTCTTCATTCTGTTTAAGAACAGCTAAGGATATCCTCACAGGCTGGTGGTGCACGCCCAAAATTCTTTATTTTGCCACACAGGAAAACTTACAGGGTCTCAATCTCTTCAGAAATGGCAGCATGTTGAAAAGCCTCAGCTGAGACAGATGTGAAAGGCTGCCCTTTCCCAATCACCTCCAGTCCTTCCAGATCCTGGACATACACAGAAATGACCAGCTCACAGTTGCTGTTTTACACAGAAAGGACATTAAACCACCAGACAAATGCACCAACTCAGTCAAGTGAAGTGAGGCTATGATATCTTGCTCCTACAATGATTTTTAAAGGCATTTGAAGAACACTCAAGGCACATGGGAAAGAACCAATTCTGAGATTCCCAAGACTCCCAGATGACTGCATTCTCCACTAGCAATGATGCAAGGAGAAAGTTTCCTTCACACATTTCTCACACTCAGAGACACGTTTCAAAGACAAAGTGAGGTTTGTTGGTAGGAGGAGGGGCCACCTGCCTTCAGATTATTTCAGTGTGTCTTGCACATGGGTAAAGATCTCTCCCCTCTGCCCCACAGCACTAAATCAAAGTCCTGCACCAGTACTTGGCAGGTTTTTCTTTGCCTGGGTCCTGGCAGCTGCATGCTGCTGGTTTGGGGTCCTATTCTGAGGCTCCTAGACCATGCAACACTTCAGGAGGTCAGACAACTCCTTCACAGGTGTGGCCCTTTGGAAAGGTGGTGACTTCCAGGAAAAGCACTGTGGGACCAAGTATTAGTTTCCTAATGCTTTTTTCAGGTCCAACTCTTGGCAATTTTGTTACCCTACAGCACCTGACAAGAGACACAAAGAATGCCCTTACTGGCTTATAAAAGCCCAGCTCCTCTAGGAGAGATTTTAGCTCCTGCCGTCGCTGTTTCAGGAAAAGACTCTTATCCCAGTTTAGGTGGCAAGGAATCTTCTTTGGAGGCTTCAGACCTGTGGAAATACCCACACAAGAGCTTACTCTCTACACACCCACATGTCTAATCAAATTTCATGCTCTGCCAAACTTTGGCCTTGTAGTGTTTTAAAGAGGAGGGAAGGAGCTGCTCCCTCCACACTTGTGGCCCATTTTTTTGGGAATCACCTCTCTGCAGTGTTGCCTTACCTGTTTCCCTCTGGACAGTTTGGGGTTTCCCCACGTGAGTGAGTGGCTCTGGGTGCCCACGTTCTGTCCGGGTCAGGGTCAGAGTCAGCCCAGTGAGTTCATCCCCAATTTGCTCAGGAAGGTTCCAGAACTCGCTTCCCACTCGGTATCCCTAGGGTGGGAAACAAGGCTCCCACTGATACAGTGCAGCTACCTGCTATTTCACAGGCACCTGAAGCTAAAAAGGTCTAACCTTGACTATGTAAGCATTTTAAAAGTCCATGAATTATCCCCTTCTGCAGAGCAAGCCAAAATTTCTATCAGGCTGTTGTCAAAGACAAAAGAACTTTCTTCTATCTAGTGCACATGAAGGTTGAGTAATATTAAAATAAAGCCTCACACAAATACAATTCTTTGGCAGTGCTATAAATGTGAAAAAAGGATTTTAACACAATACTCCCATAAACCCCCTGCCTTACCCGTGCCCTTTTCTCCATGGCAATCACTAAAATCCAAGCTTGAAGCTTTTGGATCTTTCTGCCCCTGGAACAGCAATTGTGACACATTTCCATGCCACTTCCCAGGGCACAACATCCTTTGGTGAGAATCAAGAAATGCCACTTGCTCATCACCACTTTCCCCTGGCTGGTTTGGATAACACAATTCAGGTTTTTATTTTTCATGTCCCTGAAAGCTCTGCTCAGACACCAAGCTGAGGGATTCAGAGTGCCTTTGATAAACATCTCCTGACAGCACTTTAGAGACTCAGAGCAGTGTCTGTGCAGTTTCACAAGAGCAGCACAATCAGGACACACAGGAAGTGGGGCTCTCACCTTTCCAGGAAATAGGGCAGGGAGACTCCGGTCGATGAGGTCACGTTCTTCCTGGATTTGCCTGTAATTGTCTGACATGTTCATCAGCAATTCATTCTCTGGCTTGTGAAGAATTTCTATAAATAAAAGACATCACATCATTGGTGCTGCACTTCTGGGCACACCCTTTGGCACTGTTATAGTTCACCTGTAACCCACTTACACTGTTCCCTGCCCAATCCACTGTCCTCTCCCCAGCCAGAGCCACCAGCTCACCTTCCCACCACATCCAGAGCCACCAGCAAGAGCAGTGTGGGAGCTCTGAGAACATGGAATTAGACTGCAATGGCAATAGGATTAACCCTGGTGGGCAATAACTGCTGTGGTTTGGTGTGGGGACATCAAACTTCTCCACCAGCACACAGAATTTCACAGAATGAGACCTCCTTAGCTTTTCTCACCTCCTAGGTGTTTCTCCTGCTTTTTCCTCATTGCCATATGATGGCTCCAGTTCTTGAAAGCTTTGTGCTCTGCTAGTTGGGCCTGATGTGCCTTTTCTTTCTTCTCTCCATGCTCTTCTTTTAAAGCTGCTGCAGTAACATCTGGATGAGGAACCTTAATAGTATCTGCTAGCTGATGAGAAATGAAACATTAAATGAACCTCTCCAAGCACACCAAAACAGGAATGGGAGAGGGGAGGAGAGAAGACTCCTTCATATTGACAGCACTGTTGCATTAGCAATGTGAGAGGAAGGACACCAGGGCAGCAGGGACACACTCAGACATAATGGCAGTATTTATCTGAGTAAAGAAACTCCAGCAATGGCACTGCTGCAACACCAGCTCTTCCCTGACACCAGCAGCACAGCACAGAGGGAAGAGGAAGCCTGTGTAATTGTTCCCTCCATGACCTGGTCCTGCACACAGGAATCCAAAACCTGCTGGTGCAGTTTCTCCAAAGGTAAACCCTCCCCTAGAGTGTGACAAGACTGGGAAAACCACACCTCAGGCCTGCCCTGCTCCTCATAGGTGCTGGAAAGCATCAAAAGGTACTGCAGGCACCACACTCTACCTCTGGAAAAGTGCCATGAATGCAGCAGCATTTTCCTAACTCTACAAACCAACCTGAGTGTTTCTTCTGGCCAAGGCTTCCATCCTTAACTCCTGGAGACTTCCCAAAATGTGATGAGGGAGGATCTTCTCAGAGCCATATCTCAACTGCCTTGGCCCTACAGCACACATATAAAAATATATAAACCCCAGAGCTAGGTCACTAAAGTCTGCCTTAACAAAACCAAAACCCAGAGGGGTAAAGATGTGAAGTTGAACCCTACCAGGAAAAATCAGTGGTCCCCTGGGAGTCCTGGGGGGAACAGGATGTGCTACAAGGTGTGCCACCTCCTTGGGTCGGTATTTTCGGACGAGGTAACTCTTCTGAACTGGAATTCTCCCAGCATCATGGGGGAGGCGTGGAGCATGGAGCTGCAGGAAACAAACAGTCACAAGTGCAGTTAGGTACACACTGAGTCATCTCCATTCCATCTGATCCTTGCAGGGTAGGCACAGTAGTCATATCAGTTCCTGTAAGGTCCTGGGAGTCCTGGATAGGGACTTTTCACATGGACATGTAACGACAAGACAAGGAAGGGATTCAAAGTAGAGGAGTAGGTTTAGATTATATATCAGGAAAAATTCTTCCCTGTGAGGGCAGTGAGGCCCTGGCACAGGGTGCCCAGAGAAGCTGTGGCTGTCCCATCCCTGGAAGTGTCCAAGGCCAAGCTGGAAGTGGATTAGAACAACCTGGAATAGTGGAAAGTGTCCCTGCCCATAGCAGGGGATGGGAATTAAATGAGTTTTAAGGTCCTTTCAAGCCAAATCTTCCATGATTCTTCCCCTACAAGACACCTTACACAGATACCAGTTACTGTCTTACTCCTGTGGATCTTGGTTTACAACAGGGGCATGAAAGGAGAGTTTTAAATCACTTTCCAGAAGAGATTTCTGCTGCTATGTCACTCAAATGCTTTTACTCACACACTGTGACCTGAGTTCTGGGGGGAAAGCCATGAGAGCTACTAAAAAACTCACAGGTCTTATTTGAGCAGAAAGTTGAAGATGTAATTTTGAAGAGGCAGAAGACTTATCCTTCTATTTGAATGGACTGTATAGGCACTTATAGTCCTTTACTTTTATCAACTGAACCTGATGAGCTGACATTTTATCATAATAAAAACCTTGACAGACAAAATGGCATGAGAACTCAGCTGCAGGAGTGAGTTTTGGCTTAAGTAAATGGGCAGTACCCTCTGTTAAACACACAAAAGGAGAATGTCAATTAAGACAGCTGTTTCTAGCAGTAAAAATATTCATACATACTTTCTCCAGGTCCTCCACCTTAATTTCAAGTGCCTGGATGTCCTCTCCTTGCAGAACACATGGAACAGGCTCAGGCTTGGGCTCTTCTACAATTGTTGCAGAGGGCTGCTCAAAAGTCTTTTCCTTCCTGCCTAAAAAACAGTTGAAGAGACATCTTCAGTCTCCCAAGGAAGCAGCATTATTTCTCTCAGGCTGGTTAATGATTTCCAGCTGAACTACATTTTGGGATTATTTCTCTTTAAGGTTGCACCGAACAATTAAATTCAGCATCTCCTGTAATTGAAAAAAATCAAGCTCTGAGAAGCTGCGAAGACCAAAGTGGGTCAAGTAGGAGTGATTATCTCATACTTTAATGTAGATGAAAGACAACAGGTAAGATAAATGCAAATAAACAGAGATCCCTGCAGGTGGAACACCCCATTCCAGCTGGGAAGTGTCCAGCTCCAGCTGCAATCACAGATACCCTGAGCTCACCCAGGATTTCGGAATTTGTTCAGTGGCAGAACAGCCCCGAAATCCCAAACCCAGGGCAGCTCCGCCGGCACCTGCGGGCCAGGCCAAGCTCAGGGCATCCCTGCTCCCCCTCAGCCTGCGGGACCCTTCACCTGGGAACTGCTCCCTTTAAAGAAAATTATCACAATCGCGACAGGAGGTCACTGGCTGGGGAAGGGGCGGCTTCCGGCCGCTCCAACCGCGGTCTCGCCGAGCCCGCAGGCCCGGCCCGGCCCGGCCGCGCCCTGCTCCGCGCCCTACCAGGAGGA
>VZTB01016910.1:87782-126118 GCA_013397245.1 Thryothorus ludovicianus | reverse complement strand
CGGGACGGGAAATGAGCAGGACCGGCAATGAGCGGGACGGGAAATGAGCGGGGCGGGACCGAGCGGGACCGGCACCGAGCGGGGCCGGCAATAAGCGGGACCGGTACCGGGACCGGCACCGGCACCGAGCGGAGACCCGGGGAGGGACCGGGGCAAAGCCGTCCGCTGCCGAGGGGGTGTGAAAAACGCGGTTCACTTTCTTGGTAGGATTTAAAAGGTGTAATAAAAGACAATAAGGACAAGGCAATAAATGAAAATACACGGCCGGGGTCTCTGGCCGAGAACCAAGAGTACGCCTGCTGTTTCAGAGACCTCCCTCCTTAAATATGTACATTTAAACTTTTCTAAGAACTTATTTCTATATTTTTAGGAACTGTTTTGCATGGTCACTCCTTGGTCCCGCCTTTTTAGAGCATGCGTGTTTCTTGGCTGTGGTTTTAATTCATTTTTTTAATCAGTCTTAATTTGAGCCTTGGTCTATAATTTCTACAGATGGTCAGTGCTGGTAGCTGGTCTATCAGCAGCAGATTATTCATATCAGCAGCAGGGGTCTGCACTGGGTGTTATCCTGACCAGGCAGTGTTCACTCACTAAAGAGACACTTTATCAACTTACTTTACTCCTAAAGAAAATATATATTTTTAAAACCATTTCCATACCACACACAGAGTATCCACCCTATATGGGTGCGAAATGAAAAAACCCCAGTACCATAATCTGTATTTATAACGACCTTATCTGTACAACACTCATCTTAATATTTGCAAAAAGCCAATTTTATAATATGTGTTTATAACAGGGGGATGCTCGCTGTGAGTGAGGGGGTGCTGGGGTCAGTGCCCTCTCCAGACACACGGGATCTGCCCCCACATCCTTCCCCGGCTGCTCCTCGGGGCTGGGAAGGTTTTTCCAGCATTTCAGCAGAGGAAAGTGGCCTGTCCTCACTCAGGGTTGAGCAACCCCACAGATGACAAACCCTGATGTTGTCTCTATTAATAATCATGAGGAACTGTGAAATGCCCATGACAAAGGCTGTGGCAGATTCCGGTTCCTTGGCCAGAAATGCAGTTTGGTGAAACCCACCCATGATGTCACCTTCACACTCCGGGGAGTTTCCAAGCCAGCAGGGAGGACTATAAGAGTGGGACTCAGGGCAGGGTAGAGGGTAGAGGCCATGGAGCGAGCCTGGAGCACTGCAAACACCGGGACCACACTGGCAGCCAAGAGGGATGGCTTTTTCTCTTTCGTGAGTGTTTACAGCCGGGGATGCATCATCCCAGGGGTTGGGAAGGGGCAGGGGGCACAGCAGGAGGTGTCCTGGCTGGCAAGGGCTGGATATGCTCTGGGGAAGGCATGGGATGGTAAGGAAAGCTTCCCTGGGACCAGACCCATGGATGGTGCTGCCCCACTCCCAGAACAGGAGCAGGAGTGGGGTGGCAGGGACCATTCTCCCTGCGCTGGCTGTGACCAGGACTCTCTGGTTTTATCTGCAGTGTGTCTGTCCTCACCAGCCAGGGCTGGTGTCACCTTCATTTCTCATCCACTGCCCCCCATCTATGCTCACGGGGCACCTGTGGGCAGAGCAGGGGTTGTGCCAAGGGTGGAGGTAGTGGTCAGGGAGGGGAGGAGAAGCTCTACTCACTGCAGGCCTGTCCTGCACCTGGGTTAGTGCTGTGGGAAGCAGAAGAAGCCAAACAGTCCTTCCCTAGACATCAGTTGTCATGCAGGTAACAGTTCTTCCCCTGGAAAGGAAGGTTACAGAGGTAACCAGGGAAGGGAGGAGACCTGAGTGAAACGTGGGAGGACCAGGGCCGAAACCAGCCCCACGAGCAGTGTGGGAACAGGAGAAGAACTTGCTGGAAAGACACTTTACAGAAGGAGTCTGACACAAACCATCCACAGTTTTTTTTTCCTCCAGAGTGCAGACACAGACAGGGACTTTGTCCCCACCGTCTGCTTCCATGGGTAGAGCCCACAGTCCAGCTGTGAGATGAAGGATTGACACCTCGCTGGTGATTCTCTGCTCTCCCCGCCGCACCAGAGCCCTGCACCCGCCGGAGGGAGCCCAGTCCCAGCTCCACTCGGAAAAGAAGCAGCAGGGAGGCAGCAGGAGGCTCAGCCAGAGTTGGCACCAACATTTTACCAGCTGGGGTGGGACACTCGTGCTGGCAAAGAGCCCTGCTGTCCCTCTTCTCACAGTGTTTCATGGTTGGGAGGTACCAAATAACTCCCGTAAAACGCTGTCCCAGGTACGCTCTGCTCCGCGCTGCCGATGGGACAGGAATTTTGGTATTTCTGCAACAGCTTTACTGTCTTGTCCAAAATAACAAAATTAACAAAACCTTGTCTACCTTGAAGAAAGTTTTATTTTGGAAATGCCTGGGGGAGGTGTGGGAAGAGAGTGAGCTTTTCTGGCCAGTTTTAGGGAGCCTCAATGCAAAGTCTCATTCTCTGAACCCTCTGCCCCTCATTTCAAGTTCAGTCGCTCATAAATGGCCCACGAGTCTCACAACATCCAAGGAGAAAAGGCATCACCTACCCTGGGAAGCCAGGCCAGGGCATTTGGACTTTAGAGTGTCAGTAAAATACCCACCAGCATCTGTTCAACTCCTGTGAAATAGCTGCAGACAAACTGCTCAGAGACACACAAAATTTTTAAACCTTCCATAAGGTCTTTCACTAACTGGACAGAATTCCAGAAATAAGCATCCCTTCCTCACACCACAGTTTTTCTGTTGGCAAAGAAACAAGCCAACTGGGAAAAAAAGGCACTCTGTTTTATTGACAAAAACTGGGAAACTCTCCACTGCTTAGCCCAAGGCACAGGTGAAAAGACTCAGAGCTGACTGAAACGGGGCTGATTTATCCTGGGTTTTGCTCTGCCTTCCCAATCTCAGAGCTGCAGGTGCTTCTCCATCTGCTCCCTCAACTTGTACTTCTGAATCTGGAATAGAGGGCAGAGAGGAGGGAGAGAGAGACTCAGGAGCTGGGACAGAATTCCAGGGTTCCTGCCCTGCCCCAGCCCCCTCTCACCTTGCCTGAGACAGTGAGTGGGTACTTGCTCACAAACACAACGTAACGTGGGATCTTGAAATGTGAGATCTGGAAAGAGAAAAATGAGGGCTGCACAACCTGAGAGGAACAGCCTGGCACTGTCAGGGCTGGGCTCCCAGTGCTCTAAATCCACGGGCTTTTATCCACCAGTCCCCAGCAGCCACTGGGTGTACTGGTCTGGAAGGAAACTGAGGAGTAGGAACTCACCTTCCCTTTGCAGAAAGCTTTAATCTCCTCCTCAGTGCACTCCTGTCCAGCCTGCAGCCGGATGCAGGCACAGATCTCTTCTCCCATCCTCGAATCCTTCACACCAACCACCTGGTTGGGACAGATGGAGAGTGTGAGCCTTGGGGACATCCCTGGCCTTCCACGGGGTCTTTGTGCTGGCCCATGGCACTACCCCATACCACAGGGTGCTGGAGCATTGTGGATGCAACATGGACCTCTCATTCCTCTGCTTCCCAAAAACTGGGGCAAGAGGTTTCACAAACAACAAGGAAACTTGGTAGGCTGCCACAAGTGCTTTGGGATCTCCAAAGGGAATGGCAGGGGAGGGATGAGGTTGAATTAAAGGATTATTTGAAACCCCTATAATCACAGATCTTAGTGGGCCACCTGCCTGTGACACCAGGAAATGGACTTCCCAAGCCTGAGCTCTCTCCAAAGTTTGCTCCCACTATTCCACAAGAATCCAGCTGCCATTCCCTGCCTTGAACCAGTATCTCAAACTGCTAGAGACATGGTGATCCTTTGAGTCCAGAGCAGTGACATAAAGCCCTAGAAACCACATAAACAGGGCTGGTTTGCAACCCATCTGCACTGGGACTGTTCCAAAGAGAGATGCTCGCCTGGCACAGGCAGAACTCTGACTAAATAACTGGTTTATTTATGGGGAAACTTGTCTGGCACAAAACCTGGAGGAGAACAATCCCAGCAGACGGGGAGCAGCTGCTCAGTCCTGGAAATCTTTGCTGTCTCTGGAAGGAGTGAAACAAAGTCTCACTCCTCATCTCCAGGGACTTGTTGGAAGAGTCTTCCTGGATGTGAGTTGAGCAATTATCAGTTAAAACTGTCCTTCCAGACTGCTTTCTGAGTAAGAATTTCAGAGGGAGCTATGCAAGTGGACAGGCAGTTTAAAACTGGAGAATGACAGGCACTTTGCAGACGTGAGCTGGAACACAAGGGGACTGCCACAATCCATGTGCCCCATGCTAGGAGCTCTGCCTGCCCCTTCCATACCATGAGCCTCTCCCTCCTCCTTGCTGACCAGTATTCCATGGAATTTGATGCTGAAAACTGGGAAACACAACCAAGTTGCCAGCAGCAATCCCAGAAGCTTTATGTACAGGATTCCCAAAAACAGCTGCTCACCCACCCCACCTCCTCCTGCTCACCTGGACATCCTCAACCTTGGGGTGGGTGTGGAGGAACTGCTCAAGTTCTGCTGGATAGATGTTCTCTCCTCCCCGAATAATCATGTCCTTGCAACGCCCTATAATTTTGCAGTAGCCGTGCTCATTCAGGCTCCCGAGGTCCCTGCAATAACAACACCCTGCTCGTCCTGTCCCAGCTGGGTGGAAGAATGGCTGATGCTCCCACCCAGCCAGGGTGCTACCAGAGATGGCTGAGATGCCACCTGAGCACACAAAAGAGATCAAAGAGCTCCTCTAACAGAAATTGGCAGCATCCACACAAACACCAGCAATGCCTGCCCTGTACCCCCACAATCCCTCCATGCACAAGTGGACAGTGACAATCCCCCTCTCCAGGGACACTCAGCACCGAGGGCTCTGTGCTAAAAGCAGTTCTGAAGCGTCACAGACAGATCAGAGGGGTAAACTGAGTTTTCTCTACTTTGGGAATCCCAGCCAAGCACTCCTATCCCACCCATCATCCCCATCCAGTGTCACCCTGTGGGACTGTCTGGGAGGAGTGGTGCTGTTCTCAGACTCACCCTGTCTTGTACCACCCCTCAGCAGTGATCACTTCACTTGTCTTGGCAGGGTCATTCCAGTAGCCCAGCATGACACAGTAGCCACGGGTCAGGAGCTCCCCAGGAGTGTTCAGAGGCACAGACTGCTCTGTTTCTGGATCCACAACTTTTGCCTGGAAGAGAAGAAGGGCTTGGACAGGGAGGATGGAGTGAGGTCTGCTGCTGGCAGAGCACCTGGAGGGAAAGGTCATGGTCACCTCTGTGTGGGGGAAGATGTATCCCACTGTCTCAGTTTTCTGGTCAATGCTGTCATTGGGGAACCCCATGAAGGTGACAGGGCTGTTCTCTGTGGTCCCATAGGCAACCTGCAAACACAGAAGAGGAAATGTGTCTCAAGGGGAAAGGGGGCCACACAGTTTGAGGCACAGGAAAGACAAACCTGGTCATGAGGGGAGAGTGGGGTGTGAGGAGGATGCTCTCCCAAGCCCCTCAGGTGACAGAAGCCCTGTTCTGCTGCCTCCAGACACTTCTGCCAGACAGTCTTGGAGACACAGGAGCTAAAGCACCACAGCACCTGCCTGCCATGGCCTTCTCCAGCTCCCTCACAGCTCCAGACCCCATCACCCACAACACCTGGGGTGCCATTGTACTTCTGACATTCTAATTGCTATTCTTTGAGAACTCCAGGGTTCACCATCCTCTTTTCCAACCCTTGCTTCTCCAAGCCCTGTCCTGCTGACTCCACACCATCTCTTCCAGACTCTGACTTTGCCTTGGTGCCCTTGCAGCCAAGGGGCTGAGTTCACCTCACATCTCCAACAACTCAGGGAACATAGGACATCACTTTGGAAAAGCCCTGGAACCAGCAGCAGACTTCTGTGGGAGACACTGTGTCCTGCAGCATGGCTGCAGATCCTTTTGTGCAGACATCAGCCCCTGTAACCCTTGTAAGGGCATCACGAGGCTGCTCAGCACTTGGCACAGCTGGGTTACAGACCCAAAGCCTCACAGCAGGACAAAAGCTCCTTGCTGCTAAACCTCCCTCACAGCTAATCCCGAGAGCAGGCTCTGAGCCACCTCAGCTTAAGGTCACTTCTCCTCAGAGGAAAATTCCAGTGCTTTATGCCCAGCTCAGTGGCCAAGCTGAGGCAGCAGGAGCCGCACAGGAGGTGCCGTGGGCAGCTCTGGGCTGCACCATCTCTGGGATTGCTGCTACACCTCCAGCTCTTGGGAGCTGTGTTTCAGCAGTGGGAGCTGCAGGAGCACTGCTCTGGTGTCTCTGACCCACTCAGAGCAATGTCACCCCAGTAATGTCACCTGTGGCTGCTTTGCTGGGAGAGCATGGCTGTGGAAGGGTTGCTGTGGGCAGTATTTCCTCATTTCTCCTCCAGTTCTCCAGATTGACACATGAGCAGCTCTGACCCATCTTGCCCTGGCACTCAGATTTGGTCAGTTCCTTCAGAGCAAATGCCCAGGTGTGCCTACAGGGTCATGGCTTGGGCATGGTGCTCACCCAACTCCAGGCACTGCACCCCAAATTCACGTGGGGCTTTGCAAAGGACTGTGATGAAGCTTGTGAACAAGGATGAAAATATCCTGAATGAGCTGAACACAACACTGGTATAGTGCACAGCAGTGTGTGAGAACTCTGGAGCCCTTGGTGCTTTCCACTGCATGGAGCTGCTGGAGGATCTCCTGTTGTGCACAGTCTGTCTCAACGGCTGATGCTCTTGTTGACTGCACCAGGGTCAGTAAGAATCCAAGCTGGAGCCTGCTTTTATCCAGGAATCTGGAGGAGAATTTCTCCAGGATGCTGCAGGGGCCATCTGGTGCAAACTGCTCTGCTTGGAGCCTGGTAGCCCCCAGGGAGCATCTGTGAATAGGCTTCTGCTCCCAGACATGAGGACAACCTCCCAGCTGGGTGCAAACCCACAGCATCTCATGCTCAGACTAGATTTCTCTCCCACCCACTAATATGAGTCCTGTGGCAGGATCAAATGACTGACCAGACCCAAGTCCAAGACCTTAAACACTTATTAAAAATCCCAGTGCCTTTGTTTTTTTGTTTTGTTCTGCTGGATGAATTGCAGTGTTGGTCCCAGGATCCCAGCCAAGCCCTAAGTCAATCCTTGCTGCCTCTCTGGTTGCTCCAGCAGTTTAATTGGATGCAGGAGCAGGCAGCTGCCTGGCACGATGATGCTGTGAGTGCCATGGTTCACCAGGCTCCTCCAGATGCCTGGCACTGTGCCCTGTACCCCAAACAGCAGTTGTTGAGGCCTTGGCCAGTGGCTTGTCCCCATAAACACCCTCACACCCTCAGGAATGGGCTTCCCAACTGGTCTAGAGGGCAACTTGGGTCTGAATCTCCAGCCCCTCACCTGCCTCTCAGTCACTGCCTTCCCCTGCCTGCAACAGCACATCACTGTCACCAGGATGCTGCTCCAGACCTTTCCAAGATGTTTTCTCCCTCTTAGGATGGTTTTCCCCAGCTGTATTCCTGGGATGGAGGCAGGGGATGGAGCAAACCTTGTGCCAGAACAGCTGCCCTTCCCAACCCTTATCTGACACGTGGAACAAACAACACATCCACTGTCAGCAGCAGATGAAACAACACTTCCACAAAACTCCCCACATCAATTTAAACTTGGAGATATCCATGAAGATTCCTAGCCTTCATGACCCAAAGGGACACTTAACATCATTCAGCCTTGTCATCTGGTGTAATTCAGTCCAGAAAACCTCACCCAATAATTTCAGCATCAGCTCCGTAATTTCCACTGGAGCTGTATCTGGTGTCAAAGCAGAGCTTTCCAGAGGCAAAGATTCCAGCTTGGACCCTTGGCTTTGAGAGGAGCTATAAGAACACAAAATATAATTGACTGCAAAGCCTTTTTTTTTACTGTAGGGCCACAAGTGACCCCCCAACATCCAGATCAGTCCTGCCCTCAGTGATGACAAGGACAGCTCCAAAACAAACTGCTGCCTAAGTTGCTCCTACCAACAAGAGATTCATTCTTTGTGAATCCCAAGCCTCTGTATAAATCAGGAATAAAAAGAACATCTTAGCAGAACTGTGTTTTTTAAAGCACATTTCCCAAACATTTCCTGCTAGCGCTGTTCAAATACTGGTCACTGTGGAACAGGCAAAACAGCCTGAAGAGGGAAGCATCTAAAAATTAAAAATAAAGTAAAAACAATCAGACTCCAGTCTCTTTAGTAAACATTTGGAAGGCAGGCTGATCTGGTAGGAACTGTGGGGACTCTGAAGACCCAGGGTTTTTCCCAACTGTGCTGCTTATTTACTGCATAACTTGGAACAGGCCACATCAGCCCTCTGCTCCTTGGTTTTCCCCTGCATTCAACAGCAATAAAAACACCCAGTGCCCTCCACACTCAACTGCTGCTGAAAGGCTGTAATGAAAACTCTGGGGTTTGCACCACCAGTACCTTAAGTGGGTTATACTGGGTGGGACTGGAGCAGGAGGTGAGGGCTGCAGGATGGAATGAGTTCCTTGGAGGACACCCTGCCCTGGACCTGAGCCTTGCTCAGGGAGGAGCTTCATGCTCCTCATCAGCACCCTCTGGTTGTGCCACGCTGGAGGATGATGATGGCAGGGCTTGCACTGCCAAACTGAAGCCTCCAGAAACTGAGCTTTGCTGGAGACAATATTGGCCTTGGAAGAAAAAAGCAGCAAATTGACCGTGAAATAATAGGGATTTTCAGACTTCAAAGAGGGCATAAAGAACAACAGAAAGCAGACTGGCAACCCAAGAGATGTGCTCAGGGACCTCTAAGAGGCCCTTTGAACCTCTCTCAGTGTAACATGCTGGATGGATCTAATTATCCCTAAACCCGTGCTCAGTGTGTCTGGCTTGGATATCTCCACCAGGGTCAGCCCCAGCCCTTCCCATCACAGCCAGCTCCAAATCATTCTCAACTGAGCAACAACCTTCCCTCACTCAGCTGCTCACTCCCAAGATCACCCTGAACTCTTCTGTCCCCTGGGACATGCATCTCCTTATTTTGGAGATATCCCACTATCCCAAATTGTATTGGAATATTCCTGAACCTTCAGGTCAGCTTTGCTGCTGCAAAAAAAAAAACTTCTGATCACATCCAGCCTGTGTCACACCAAGATCTCATTTCCTCCCCCAGCAACAGTACCATCTTTGTGTCAAAAGCATCAGGACACAAACAAACAGGTCTTGCAGGACAAATCTCCAAAGGTGGCCACTCTGTTGACATCTCTCCCCACCAAGAGAGCTGCCAGACAGTCCCAGTTTGGATGGGGCTTAAAACAGATCCCAAAAATATTAAGTGCCCAAAGCACCTTCTTTGTGCTGTGGCACGCAATGGCTTTGCCTCAGGAGGAGACCAAAAGGACAACCCAGAGTGCCCAGGCTGAGACTGCCCTGGAATGAATCTCCTGTTATTGCCCAGGCAGGACAAGCTGCTCCTCGTGGTCTGCAGTTAAAGCTGCCTCTCTTCTCTTCAGCCCAAGCAGAAGCTTTGAGGCTTGGAAGTGTTTCCACCTTCCTGCCAGCAGTGCAGAAGTGCTGCCCAGTGGCAACCAGCACAGACATGGGCAGTTACTGGTTTATCCACAATGTGATAGAAGGTCTTTGCTCTGCAGTTAACTCCATCCTCCCCAGTGCTGATGCCAATGCATTTGGGAAAAGTGAAATTAAAAGGAAAAAGTGAGAGGAAGTGTACAAAGTGTTGTGTGAAGGTAAAAAAACACTGGTTTGGGGGTATTGGGATGCTCAAAGCTATTGGAGAAGGAAACTCAGCAGAAATCTAGGGGCCACATCCCCAGGTATTTGGAGAGCTCAGGTAACATCCCTATGGATTTGGAGAGCTCAGCTCCCACCAAACACGTGGCTGCAAGTCCAGAATCATGTTGCTTCCATGAAGCACTTTAAATGTTCTCACAGCCCATTTCCACCACCTACTCATCAGGTCCTCCCTAAAAACAAGGGGGTGGGATGGGGACACCAAGGACAAGCAGAGATGTTGTCATCACAATGGAGCCCATTTTCCATTTTGAGAACAGAGGGGCCTAATGGCTGGGAAGTATTCAGGAATGTCAGGAGTTTTGCATGGATCAGTGGTGCCCCACAAGGGAAGAAGGCTCTGCACACCAGGACTGCCCTGGGCAGGGCAGTGAGGTGCCAAGGAACAGCTGGTGCCTCACAGAGTGGACATGACAGGGCTGGGAGAGGCTGCAAGGGCTGGGTGAACTTCACAGGAGAGACCAAGAGCCTCATCCAGCAGCTGCTGGAATCAGCAGCAGGGAAGGGTGGGTGGACATCAATGGGGAGCCAAACTGGCCACAGATCAATGGGTGGAGGCCAGGCTACAGTGGAAGAAAACCATCACAAGGAAGGAGGTGGACCCACCATCACCTCCTCCAGCTCAGCAAGCAGCCTCACACTGCAGTGATGGGAACCCTTCAAGAATTTAAAATAAAAATGGCAATTCAGGTCTGAACTCAGAGCCTGGATGCTACTGCTGGGACAGGTGCCTTCTGGAAGAGAGGGGAGCCCAGGAAAGCCTCTGGGACTCCCCTCTGCCACCCACCACTGCCCCTTGGACACTGCCTGGAGTGTACTCTGCCCTTGAGACAAATCCATGGGACACTGCAGAACTTGCACCTTCTCCCAGCCCAGCACCCAGTGCCAGGGGCTCAGCTCCACAAGAGCTGGGGCACCCCAGGACACCCCCAGAAGCTGCCTGAGCCTTTGCCTTCAGCCAAAATGAGGAGGGCTGCACTCCAAGGCCAGCTACACTGGAGCCACTCCAAGAAGGTGATTGCAAGTCTACACTGTCACAGGAAACCAGACCTGCAGCCCCTAAAAGCTACAGAATCAGGCTTAAAAGAGCAATGGACTATTTTAACTATGGAGCTGTCTTGATATGGCAGAACTGTTCATGCTTATAAAGATTAAACATGGAAAAGACCATCTCCAATATTATACCAAACCAGTTCAGACCTGCAACATCAAAAGAAGCACCCCAAATCTGTATTTATACTGCCTCAAAAACTGTATTTATTTGTTTAGCCCACAATGCCTCTGAGAAGGAGAAGAGGGGAGTCCAGCATTTGCAAATCACCAGGAATGTTTGCAGAACTGTTAATCAATTAAGAAAGAGAGGGTGGCAGGATAATCCTGCTCTTCTGCAATGCCCTTGTAGTGCTGGTCCCAGGGGATGTGTGAGGCAGGAGCTGGCCAGGACCCAGCTCCCCATGACCACAGCACAGGGACACTGACACTGCTCCATTGTCACCTGCAGCCCAAAAACCACCCATGGGTGGGACCCAGGCAGGCTTCTGGGGATGGCTGGACATTTCCTGGCCAGCTGAGGGCTGCAAAACCTGGTTGGGAATAGCAGAGCCATCCAGCACGCAGCTCAAAACACAGCCAGCCAGGAGCCAGGGGAGAGGTGCCAGCTGATGCCAAACAGCTCCCACCACAGGAATGTGCTCGCCAGGGCACGGAAATCAAAAAATACCAAGGGAAAGAACTTCCTTTTATTCACCATCTGTGTCTGGAGAAATGGAGCTGAGGAGCAGACACCTTTTCCCCTCTTGCCACTCCACTGTGGTGCCAATAATAACCTGGCATCCTCCTAAACTCCACTCCAGGCTCAGGACTGGTGGGGGACAGCTGCTGGGGCAGCACCAGCCCCCTCAGCATGTCCCAGCATTTTCACCAGGAAGCTACAGGTCTCACTGGTGTCCACAGCACACACATCCCTACAGGGAGAGAGTGTCCCTGTCCCCCCAGATCTGCAGTCTCAGCCAGCAAACAGATAAAGGGTAGAAGAAAGGGAAGGAAGTTTGAGGCTTCAACAGTTTAACCTTTGAAAAGGGTCTTGTTCCAGAAATACACATGGGTATGAAGTACTTATGGATGGGGTTTGCAAGGCCCTCACCAGCTCTTTGCTCCAGCCTGACCCACACTGGCCAAAATCTCTGCAGAAGCAGTAAGCTGTTAGATGATTTTTTTTATTTTTTTTTCCTTTTTTTGTGAGGGAATGGGAAATCCAAGTACCAGACTCTCGGGGAAGGAACGCAGATTCAGTGCCCAGCAGAAACAGGCAGGATTTTAAATATCACCCACCAGTTGCTCTTGCATAATAATAATAACAGAATAACATAACTGCAGGAATTGTCCATCAAATGATTAAGTGAAAACTAAAGTGGTTGAACCTGCTCAAAGATAAAAAATAAAATCAATTAGTAGATGGAAGATGATGCTTTAAAGGTGATTTTTTTTCCTTTTCTAATCATTCACCCAGCTCCCTGCCTGAGCTTTATGAGCAGTGCACACTGAGGGGCACTCTCAGAACCATGGAACAGCAAACTGAAGAGGCAAAGAAGAAATACACAGAAAGTTTTGTCTATCTCCTGTTTCTCTGTCTCAAAGGTCCTGACCAAGGCACTCAAAGAGCTTCTCCACGTGCATGAATATTGTGGTGCCTACTGAACCAGGCATATGCCACAATACCATTGTTTGATCAAAGAGTTTTAAATCCTACAGTAACCAGGAGGTCCCTCCAGCAGGAGCCTGGAGCTCCCAAGGTCAGAGCATCTCCCCAGGGGTGAGAAGCTCTCGGTGCTGAGCTGAGCTGCTCCACGTCAGGGCATCGCAAACACTGAAAGCCTGACATGGCCTGGTTTGCACCAAGGTCCCACATTACATCATCGCCCTGCCACAGGCTCACCAGAACCACATTCCCACCCCAGAAGCCTATTTTCTCCCCCAAATTAGACCAGCAGAGCAAACACAGCTCAGACTGACAGCTGCTGACCAGAGCAGGGCTGCCAGGCCGTTTGCATAACGCGGTCCGGAGCGCGCTCGGCAGCGCCAGCTGATTCCTTGCTGCAACAATGGAAAAACCCAGAAATCTCCTTGAATAAGTGAGTCTGTGTCCTAAGTCAGCCCTTGGATTTCCTCCCTTTCTTGAGCCCGTCTCGCCTCTGCACAGGCTCCGCTGGGGCTCTGCAGCCAGACTCAGGAACAGAAATCTCAACAAGCTCACAGTTATGTGCTCGGCTCTCAGCTGCAGCCAGCAACTGGCTGGAAATCAGTTCAAAATGTTCCAGTTCCAAACCCCACCCCACAACCCCTGGATCTCTCTCTTCACACTCAGAGACGTTGGGGCTCTTAACAGCTTTGCTTTAGCCTTCTTTATTGGGAGAGCAGGGGACATCCCTTGTGGTGTTCATTCACCTTTGCCACTGCTACCCTAACACAGGAGCCAAGGCAGATGTCACTCCCAGCTCCAGCAGTTATTTTTTTGGCTTTGCTACCTCTCCATCCCTTTACCAATGCTTTTCCCTTTCCACAGGTCTGCCTCGAGAGTCACCAGCAATGCCACCTACCTCTACACCACTGCCTGGCATTTCATATCCACCAGCCCATGTCCCACCACTTCCCTGCAGGCTCTGGTGCTGCACCATCCCTTGTTGGAAGGCACCAGGTGTCCTGACCATATTATCATCAACTGTTCATAAGAAAAGACACAGGAGAAATTAAGGCTGTCTTTGTACTCCCTTTCTTGCCCAGCCCTTCAATGCAGCCTAGATATGGAAGTGTTCAACCAAAATTTTGCATTGTAAGAGCAACTGCAGTGCTGCTGGCCTTTGGCATGACTCTAGCACTCCTACCTTCTCCAATCCCTATTTAGGCAAACTCCTCTCGAATCAGTGAAAAAAGGCACCTCATCCCCCACCAGGAACCTTCCTCTGTCAGAGCCAGACCAGGTACTTCTCCCTAAACCAGCTGAGGATAAACAGATCCCCAGAGCCCGCTGGAAGCTTGGGCAGGAGGTGGCTGTGGAGCTCAGCAGTGCTCCCTGCTATGCTGTCCATCCAAAACAGGCTGTGTTCCCCCCTGCAGATGAATCTGGGCCCTGCTCAGCAGGGACCAGGGGGGTTCTCCACAGAGCAGGTCTGCATTGGTTCTTCCTGAGTATTTGCCTCTCATTTTCCTCCAGAGATGAAAACTACCTCAGCACATGGCTCAGCAGCAGGGCCAGGCAGGGCCATGGACACTCCTCAGCCTGGTGCCAAGGGGTTAAGCTCACAGTAAGTTCCCAAAGCCAGTTGTTTCCAACTGGCTGCTGCCTGTGGTTTGTGGGAAGGGATTTTGCTTTTTAATAACATTATAAATAGGGCTGTGTTCCGTATGCTGCAAACTCAGTTACTCTCTCTCTCTCTCTCTCCCACCCATCACTCTCCTCCTCCTGCTTCTCTTCCCACCCCACTTAATTCCAGATCTGACCATGAATGGGTCAGGCTTCCTCCTCGGTGTGCTCAGCCTGCTGGCATGTCTTGTCTCCAGCACGCAGGCATGTCCCCCCAGCTGCCACTGCCACGGAGGAGACCTGCAGCACGTCATCTGTGACAACGCGGGGCTGAAGAAGATCCCCAAAGTTCCCGAGCAGACACGGCTTCTCAACCTGCAGAAGAACAACTTCCCCATCCTGCCCACCAATGGCTTCCGTGACATGAAGAAGTTGGTGTCCCTGCACCTCCAGAGCTCCCGGATCAAGGAGATCTCCAGCGGAGCCTTCCGGGGGCTCAAGAGCCTGGTCTACCTCTATCTCACCGACAACCAGATCAGTGTCATAAAGCCAGGAGCCTTTGATGATCTCTCTGATCTCACCTACCTGTACCTGGACAAGAACAAGATCCCAGACCTATCCAAAGGGCTCCTCTCCCCTCTTGTCAACCTCTTCATCCTGCACTTGGGCAGCAATAAAATCCGGGAGCTGAAACCAGGGGTGTTTAATGGGGCTAAAGATCTGCGCTGGCTCTTCCTCTCTGACAACTCCCTCACCAACCTCCTACCTGGGGCCATGGAGGATGTAGAAAACCTCGCTGTCCTCCACCTGGACAAGAACCAGCTGAGCAGCTACCCTGTGAATGCAATGAGTAAGCTGAGAGTGCTGGAGGAACTGAAACTTTCTCACAACCCAATTGAGGTCATCCCTGACAACGCCTTCCAGTCCTTCGGGCGATACCTGCAGACACTCCACCTGGACAACATGAAACTGAAGAAGGTGAGTCCTTTCTCCTTCCACTTGCTCCAGATCAGAAACATGGGGCTGGGTTTTCTTCCCCTTTACAAAGCCCTGGGTTTGCTGTCCCTCCCTTGCAGAGGAGAGGGCAGATGCAGGTCTGCAGGCTCTGCAGGCAGAAAGGCACTGACAACACCCTGGCCTGGCTCAAGTGAGGGATGAGAGGGAGCACTCCACCCCTATGTTGAGTTATTTATGCAAAACAAAATTATCTGGAACTGATTAAGCCCTCTGGATGGATGCAAGGCAGTGAATTCCCTCCCAAGCTGGAGGTGACACTGAGAAAGGTGTCTGGGATGCTCCAGGACAATTAGGAACATTCCATACTCCCAGAAACAAGGTGAGGGATGAGAGGTGAGCATGTCCCTCGTAGTGGAGGGCACTTCCACCTTGCAGAGCTGAACTGCTCTGCCTCCTTTGCCCAGCCCAGGTACCTGCTGTAGGTCGGGAGAGGGAGACTCCTTGGAGGGGCTGTGAATGGTCCTGGTTTCTTGCCCCTGCCTTGCAGACAGGTAGGGGTACAGATCTTCACCTCCCCGCTGCCTCCCAACCTGACACGTTACAAAGAAGGGTTTGTTTATTGATGCTGTCTCAAAAGGAACTCTCGCAGCATCTTACAAAGGAGCCCTGTTCCCACTGGAGGGGAGGAAGGACATTCAGGTATCCTGAAGGGCAAAACAACTCCCTCCTTTTTCTGTGAGAAAGCAGGAGCATCACACTCGGGGAATCACTTGTGTTAGGACTTTTGAAAAGCCAGGCAGTGCTGCAGAACCCAGCACAGCATCCTGAGGCAGCCTGGTGTCCTGGGTGTCAATGGGTGTCCCCCATGGCTGGAAAGGGAGGGTGCTGCAGGCAGGACAAAACAGTTCTCCCTGGGATGATTCTTTGCAAGGAAGCCCAAAGAGCATCCAGGTGAGGCAGGCTGGGACTGCATGGCAAAGCAACACCCACCACATGCAGGAAGATGTGATGAAAAAGAGAATTTCTTCACAACTCAGAGTCACAGGGACAAGCAGATCACATGGAAGCTAAAAGAAATGCATCAAAGCATAGTTTTCAAAGGGATACAGCATCCCAAAAAGCTCAAAACTGAAATTACAGCTCATCCAAGTGCAGAACAACACTAACTAAACCAGTTCAGTAATACTTCAGTATTTAAGCCCTTGTCCAGTCTGAGCATTAACCTCTCCAGTACGGGACTGAGCGAACTTTAACACTTGAAAATTATCTATTGACCTTACTAGGCAAGACCTTAGATGTGCTATGACAGCACTTCTGTAGACTCAGTTTTAAGGCACTTCCAGTCAAATATTGCAGCATAACGTTGTACCAGCTAGAGGTATCAGAGTCCCAAGTTACATGTTGAAGAAATTAGACTCTGGAATGTTTCAGGGAAACAAGCCTCCTTGGTTTGGTCAAGAAGCAACTGTTAAGAATTCTAGCCAGCAAAAAGGACTTTATTTTTTTTACAGTGACCACCTGTGGACAGGAACTTAAAAGGCTCTTGAGCAGCCAGTGCCTCTTTTCCTCCCCAGCAGCCCCATAGGACATCAGTTCATGGGATCAGCACTAACAGGGGTGGCTTCTGCAGCTTTAGGGCTTGCAAATACAAAGCTTCCAGCTCAGCATTTTCCCTTCAAATCCTCAAAGGCCTCATACCCAAACAGCCCACGTGTGAACTTTGCACTGCTAAGAGACATCTAATCACAGAGGCCAGATGATCCAGGAAATCACGACCAAATGCTCCAAATGGTGCAGGCATCTTGACTGCAGCCCTTTCTCCTTCACAAATATGCTGTCCTTAGCTATTCCCTGCCCTGCTGCAAAATTTTTGAGCTGATCAAGTGTAAACCCACACCATTCTACCCTATCCTAAATTACATTTGAGCAAAAGGAAAGGCAGCCCTGAGGCTTCAGCACAGAGCTCCCATTCCCCCCCAGCATCACAGACCCACACCAGACCCCACAGGGCTGTGTTGCACAGACCAGGACCCTCCTTGTACCTCAGCAGGAGACAGGTACCCCTGTATTCAGTGTAAAATAGCAGCTGTAAATAAGGGATAAAAATCACCCTTTTCTTCCCAAGGACTCGATCTGGCAGGCAGCTCAGCAGCTGTTAGCAGCAGATGTGAACTCTTCTCATGGGGCTGGGAGAGGAATGAGCAGCTGAGACAGTAACACCACTGTCCAACCCTCCCACCCCTCTGCACGGTGTGCCAGCATCCCTCAGAGCAGCTCCACCAGCAGCACAGTCCAGCCTCCTGAGGTCAGCTTAGTTTTGGAAGGAGAAAGCCAGCAACACTGACTGTCCAACAGCTACAGGGATCTGGGAGTCTCCTAGCTAAGCTCTAATCCCATCCAGCAATGCTTAATTTGGAAGATGACAAAAGTTCACAGCTTAAAATAGTGCATTTCCTCGGCCAAGCTTTTCAGCTTAGAGAGCATGAACACGCCCTGATGGTCCATGAGAAGCACAAGGCTCTTTTCAGAAATGGGAGCACAGGTCCTGGGGCTGGGAGCTTTTGGGAACATCTAGTGAGTGTTCTCTCCAATCTTTCCCCCCACTTTGAGAGGGGGAAGAAATGGTTTGTCATAGCAGAAACACTTTGTGCTTTGTCAGGGAGTCCCTCTCCAATCCAACACTGCCCTGGAAGTTCCTCTTGAGGGGTTTGCTTTCAACAGCTTTCCAACTTGAGTAACCATGGGCTGAAAAATGTCAGGGGTGAGGCCTCAGGGAAGAGAGCAAAGGGCTGCAGAGTCAGATCTACGGCCTCTCTTGCTTTTTGGCAGGTTTCTCAGGGGAGGCTTTACCTTAAAGTCTCCCTGTCAACCAAGAAAACACAAGTTTTACAGCATCCCTTGCAAGAAAAACCCTCTGGAAATGATAAAAAAATGGAGGAGGCTGAGGTGCTGGAAACCTGCCTGTATTTCTACATTGCTCAGATGCCAAGTGTAACTTTCCACTCAGAGCCCCCAGGCAGTGCCAAAGTCTACAGCCCCTTCAGAGGCCACAAACACTCCTCCTTCAGTCACTCCAGGATAGGCAAGGCAACAGACCTTGGGAGGATTTCCAGCCTTAGAAAGGAATATACCAGAAAATATCTTCATTTAGAATGGGGAAGCATGGTTCAAAAATAAAAAGGGTTGCCAGATTTCAATTTATTTAGGGATTTGGCTGCAAAGACAATCCCACGTGGATTTGGGACGTAGTTCTCCTTGTAGGAGACTCCATCACCCGTGAGCCCACCCGCCTGCTGCCTCTCTAGTGTACAGAGCTTCCAGCAAGCCAGCTCCTTGTTCACAGCTTCTTCTCTGCTCTCTCCACGCTTCACAGAATGACAGAATAGCCTGGGTTGGAAGGGGCATTAAAGATCATCCCTTTCCAAAACCCTTTGACATGGGCAAGGAGAGCAGGTTGCTCTTAACCCTGTCCAACCTGGCCTTGAACACTTCCAGGGATGGCACATTCACAACTCCCAGTGCCTTGCTCTTATGACACTCCAAGCCAGGAAGAGAAGCCCTCGGGTTTGGAGTCCCCATTCCCCAGCTCCAGAAACCTTTCTGCTTCAGTTTGCAGACAACGCGTTCGCCGGCGTGACCGCGCTGAAAACCGCCCACCTGGAGAACAACCGGCTCACGCAGCTGCCCCGGAACTTCCCGTGGGACAAACTGGAGACTCTGACCATCTCCAGAAACCCCTGGCACTGCAACTGCCAGCTCGCACCCCTGCGCAAGTACGGCCCCCTCACACCTGGGCTGGGACTCCCTGGGGTCTCACTGCTGTCACACTGGGCAGCTCTGTCCCCACCCTGCCCCTCTGATGTCCGTGCTTTGTCCCTTTTTCAAGCTGCTCTCTTCCCTCCTCCCTGTGTCACAGGTGGCTGAAAGGCAACCGCACCCGTGCTGAGGACAGCTGCTCCACGCCAGCCCAGAACCGGGGCCAGCCCATCAGGGACACCCCGGCCCTCCGCTCCTGCAAGCTGCCCACCAAGAGGTCCAGGAAGGGCAGCCGCCATTAAACACGTAAGATGGGTCCCTTTTTGTCACACCAGAAGCCCCAGCACCTTTTGTGGCCTCAGTCTTTAATTCCATCAGGTTTGGTTTACAGCAGCTCATCCATCCGCCCACGGATGTCTCTGCTCAGAGCTGCTCCATCTCAGTGAGCTCCCAGAGCAGAGAACCTGCCTGTGGCAACTCTGTCAAACAAACACGGGGCTAAAGACAGGCCTGGGGCAGAAAGTAAGGACAAAACATGTAAATAAATATGAAATAGTGAAGTAAGTATCCTGAAAATACACACAGATTAACTTTGAAATCTTCAGAGCTTCTATTGCAACATGGGAAAAATTTCACCTTTTTGCAGCAATCACTTTACATCAGGAAAAAAAGCCAAAAGCCCTACACTGTAACAGAGTTTAAGCCTCAGTCATGCTTCAGGCACTATGGAGACGTGCACCCCGTCCCCACACCAAACCCTTATCAAACCAAGATGTAATTGTTATGCAAAAGGGATGACCATAAACCCAAACAAGGGTGGATTTAGCTGACTCTTACCCTGAGCTAGGACCACACAAGCTTTATTTTTCTAACCAACTGGAGATGCTCAGCCCTTTGATCTGTAAAGGTCTCCAGGTCTGGTGTGAAATCCAGGGCAGGACATTGCTGGGAAGTCTTGTCCCAGACCATAGGAAAGCAGATATCTTCCATAAGGAGCAGCTCTTGATCCAGCACTTCCCTCTCTGCAACTACAACTCCCTCCAAGACAGTCAGGTATTTAAAAACAACAGCTGTTGCCTTCAAAGGAGTATCCCAGAGGAGGGAGGTTCAGCATAGCAAATATTCCTTGGGTAGGGTGTCCTGGGCCAGGATGTGATTCAGAGACCAGGCTGCCTTCCCCTCCAGTCAGCTACCGAGGCAAACACCAACTGTGAAAACTGAGCACACAAACACCTTCCACAGCTGGAAACTACCAGAGCTATTAAGTTCAGCCTGCAGAGGAGCAAAAATGTCTCAATTGTCATCACTCCACCCCAAGCATTTTACTTTTTCCCATCCCAGAAATAGGTCTGGAGTTTATACAGATTCCAGAGGACTCTGAATGAGCCTGCAAGTTTGTAAGCTCCTGGGAAAGAGACCTTTGCTCCTTTGTTAAGGAAAGTCCAGTGATCCTGCACTGCATTGTATGAACAGAGGTGGTCATTGTGCCATGCTATGGCCATTTGATCCTCACTTCACTGAGGATATGCACGACAGGATAAAGAAAGGAAATTTATGACCAAAATGCCAGGGATTATTCCAGCTGCTCTGTGTCTTTCTCAAGTGGTTGTTTCTCTTGTAGTGCCAGAGAGTTTTATGGATTAGAGATGGAAATACCAGTCATTCCATACAGGGCAGGAAAAGTTCTGCTCTAAGCACGGAAAAATTTCAGTTTTCTAAACCACAGTACTTAAACATAGTTTATTTACAGGTCTGACCCTTAATCTTCTTTCTCTGCCTGAACTCAACACCAGTTCATTCCTCCATGGTGAGAGGAAGAAAACCATGACAATAATACCTGTTTTTTTTCCTTTAGCACTTTACATCCAGCTCCCTCAAACAGGTTTACAAGTGCTAATGAAATAGGAAACTATTTATTTCAGTCTTGAAGAAGACAAAGCTCAGTGCCTTCAGGTGTCAGTGCCAAAATGCAGGTGCACAAACCCACCCCAGTGTGGTGAGCACGAATTTTATGAAAGTACCTCTGACTTCCTCATGCACCTCTTGAGAGCCAGGCAGCTTTCAGATAGAGGGGTCTGTATTTCAGGACTGACTTGGGTCACTGGCTACATTTAAGGTGAAAAGCTGCTTGGTAGTTTCTAAAACTATACCTTGCCCTGGATTTTCAGAACCAAGGCATCAAAATGGTCCACTGCTCTTGAAAATTTCATTCTGGGTTTCCTTCCTTTGCTGAGAAAGCACTCCCTGACCATCAGCACTTTGGGAGTCACACAGAGAGTTGGCAGAGTAGCTCAGAGACAAGACCAACCCATTTCCTCTGCTGTGGGAAGCTGTAACAGCACCTTGACTCCAAACTCTCCCCTTTCAAGTATGGGCTTCATCCACTAATTTAAAAATAGACAAATGTTACAAGTTCACTGCTCTGCTGCAAAAATCCCCTTAAAGGTGTGGCCTTCTCTCTCTTTTAACACTAGCAGGCTCCAGTATGGCCCGTCCTGGTGACTGGTCACTTCAACCATCAGAAAACTACTGACTTCAGAGTCCTTCCTTGAGCTTCTCCTACCTGCCAGGAAACACTTCTGATATATCTGAACACCTGCAGCCTCCTCCAAATCCCTGCTTCTCTGCTGATCACAAGGATGGAATCCACTTTCTCAATCTTTTCAGACATCTATGTATTTTATAAGAGGCCTTTTTTAAAAAACTAAACTATGCATGACCATACTAAGACAAGCTAAGCTAGATCCTGCTGTAAAACACAGTCAATCTTTCCTAGAAGAAACATAACCCACATCCCTGATCAACCAGCTGGTCGCTGTCTCTCCCATTCCAGAGGAGAGAGAGCAAATGGGAAGGTAGGAGCATCCCTCCCCCAGCTGCTTGATAAGGAAAATAGGTCTCAATTTATGCAAAAAGACTCCCCTGCCTTCCCACAGAGGGGATCCCTGCAGGCCAGGGCTGAGGGGACAGGTGAAGCAAGACCAAGAGTCGGTGGCCCTGAGGCAGCAACCTCCCAAAATTGGGCAGAAATCCTCTAAAGGAAGCAGTACTGGGACCCTCCAGAACTGAAGCCATCTGAAGACCCTGTGGGGGCACCAGGATGTCCAAGAGGAGAAGGTGTGCATGGTGCAGCTGGCTCAGGCATCCCTCCTCTCCTTCCCACCCATACTCCAGAGGATCTAGCAGGATCCCAGGATGACTGTGCTTTATTGTCACAGCCATTACAATGCCACAGTTGCAATTCAACTATGTTTTTTAACCCTAAAGAGTTATATAAATATATGTCTATTTATTCCTCTGTAACAGTGTAAATGACCTTTAAGAGGGTGAAAACTCCTCTGCCTCCTATATAGAAATCAAATTGTATATTTTCTTATGTACATCTTCTGTATAAAGCTCTTGCTGCAAAGATGAAATCAACAAGTCTCTGTGTGTCTGGCTGAGGGCTGAAGGGATCAGGAGTAACATGAGACCAGTGGCACAAATATAGACTTAATCCTCTTTATCCCATGGGCAGAGCAACTGTTTGGGAAGGTTTTATTATTTCTCTTGCTACAAAACAGGAACATGTGACACCTCATGAGTCCTGGGCTCTCACAGTAATGCTTGAAAATATTTTTGCGAGGCCAAACTCAAGCTTACTGTAAAAACAGGGAGCTGTCACCTGACAGAGTTCAAGCAGCAGCACCAGGGCTGTCCCTGGTGTGTCCAGCTCGGCATTAAGAGCATCATATCCAGGAAAAAAAACTGGCTGCATCCAAGACAGCTTCAGGACAGATGCCCTGGATTCCCCTGGTCTCTGGCAGAGCACAGAGTTGTCCCTGTAAAACCCTGGTGCTGGTGCACTCAGGCTCTGCCAACAACAGCAGCCTCATCTGACTCCCAGACCCACATGTTTTATCCATCACTACTGGCTGCTTCCTCAACCTTAGGAAGCAGCATGGTACCAAATTAATTTCCTTTAGGGTGAAACAAAATAATCCTTTTCTGGCTCAGCCATTCACACGCAGATGGCAGGACATGTCACCCAGAGGGCCACTGTCCCCCTTGCTGGTGGCCTGTCCCTCACATGCTGGTGGCTCTTGCACAGGCCCAGGGTGGTGGGACATGCAGTGAGGCAGCAGCACACGTGGCCCAGCACACAGAGCCCTCCTGGCCATGCAGCACTTGGTGTGGATGGCACCATTCCCATGGCTCAGATGTGATAAAAAACACACGATGATGGTTTGACACCCACAGGAAATCCAGGACGGGGAAAGAAACTCGACAGCTCCACAGCAGGAGGAATACAAGCACCCATCCACACCAACATGAACCAGCACTGCCTCTGCCATCATTATCCTGGCAGTGTGTACAACTGAATGCCAGTAAAAGTTTTGAAACCAGCAGCAGAATTTCACTTAATGACATTAAATGGGATGCCTTGTCTTCTTCTAAAGTTTCCTCCCCAGACACCTCAGCAGCAACCAGGCAGAACCTCCACTTCTGTCTCCCAGGTCCTCTGAGCCTTCCCTCTTCAGCCTGATCCCAGCAGCTCCAGGACCCCCAGGTAACCCCCAGGTATCCAGAGATCCTCAAGCTCTGTGTCTCACCATGACAAACACCCCTTGCAGCTCTGCTCACAGCAACCACAACTCACCACAAGCTCTGGCATGTGCATCTTGGTGATAATTGTCCTCATGATCTCAGGGGGAACAGGAGAACCTGCAATAATTCCTGGAAAAAAAAGGAAAATACCTTGAAAACCAGCTATTTATTCTCAGAAGCAGTCTCTCAAATGGCTCTGTACTCACAGATTTAATGCTGACAAGCCCAGTGGGATACACTGATTCCTGTCAAAATATTTCCTTAATCTTTTTCTACAGGTCCTAGTTGTTCTAGAAGCAAAGGCTACAGCAAGGCCTACTTGCCTTTCTCAACAGGGAAAAAACCTCTATAACACAAACCTAGTCCAACCCATGGTCCTCCAAAAACTGAAAGATTCACAGCAGAAAGAGGCACAGTTTTATAGTGGGACAAACACTCCTACTGTTTATCACCACAAAACTAAAAACCTTTCCTCTTGCACAGAGCAGCCCTTTTGGAGGAGGGCAGATCCCACTGCCACCTATTCCAACGCAGGATGAGAGAGCAAAAGAGTGGGGTAATACATGGCCTTTGGCAGGGAACAGGATGAGACAGGATCATTTGGTACACAGCACAGATGATTGGGTAACCTGCTAAAATATTTCCTTATGCTCCAGAACCGCCCTCTCTCCATCCTATTATTGCCTCAAAAGGACTGGTGGTCTGCCCAGCCATTTCCAAGGTGGGCTGTGGCAAGAGAGGAAGCTCCAGCACACGGAATCACACCCTCCAGCATGGGGATGAATGACTGGAAACAGGCTGGAAACTTCAGGTCTGAGAAAGAAATCTGAGCCTGGCTCTGCACTAGCCCGAGACACAGAAAGCATTTGCTGCCACACGGTGGTGGCTGGAGAGGCAAGAGTTGAGGAAAAATCAGGCTATGCCTGATACCTTCCCTTGCAGCTAAAAGAGAAAGGTCCTTCACTAGGCTGCCTCCAGATGAAGGAGTCCTAAAATACATCATGATGGAAGGATTCCCCAAGGAAAGGAAACGCAGCATCAAAGTAACAGGGGAAACACGAGGCTCATGCAACTAAATTCTTCCCATTAGAAGAGATGTTTGCTCACAAAACTAAATACAGCCTCCCAGGAGGGAACCAGGAATGTCCTGGTTCTCAGGATTTTTCCATTTGAGCTCTGGGACGTACCTCCCCGGAGAGATGACAGGTCATAGGAGTCAAAATCCGGCTGGGAGAGCATGTCTATGAACATGGTGGGTGTGCCAAGGAGGATGGAGCACCTTGGGGAAGAAGGGAAAAAAAAAAAGGCAAAGCTGCAGAGGTGGAAACTGAGGGTAACCCCAACTCAGCACCCATCCCATCCTGTCCCATCCCATCCCAAGTGGGGCTGCAGAGCAGCAGCACAGAGGAAGGCACAGCAGATGTGCTGCTCATCAGCACACACAGACACAAAATCTGCATAAAATACACAGACATATGTAAATGTATGATGCAGACACAGCGACAGCTCTTTTGTTTCCCAAGCTATACTCGAGGAACAACATGGAAACACGACTACCCCAGCAGCAGAGCTGGACTTGGAAAAGGAGAGCAGGTGTTCAGAGGTGAAAACACAGCACCAAGACACCACCATGCTTCCCAGCCAAAGCCCTATGGCGACAGGAAGGATCCCTTAATTTCAGGAGAAGGGTGACACACTCCCAAGCACAGCTGGAAAGGCAGATTTGGCTCCTGAAGTGCCTGAGCACTTGAGTGCAGCAGCAAATCTGCCTCTCCCACTGCGGGAGGGAGAGCACAAGCAAGGTCCTGGCAGGTGGGGCAAGGGAAGGAGCAGAGCCACGAGGGCAAGAACTGCTCCTTGGCAAAACAGGCTCTCACTTCTCTCGAGACACAGCCTCCAGTGCAGCCTTGGCCTCGAAGCTGGGCGATGTGAAGATGCAGGAGCTCCCGTGCAGAGCCATCACCATGCAGCCTCCCACCGACGCCAGGCAGTGGTAGAGAGGTGCAGGGAGCCCACAGCGACCCTCCTGGGATCAACCAGACAACAGTGAGCACAGGAGACCTCCCAGGGTGTGTCCAGCCCATCTCCCTGCTGAAGAGCAAATATCTGAGCAGAGACATTTATCCTGATGCACTCAGCTGGAGATCTGACATTCTGCTGCGTTCCTGTTAGGTGAAAACACAACTGGCACATCCTGCCTTTAATAAAAATCAGTTTGGGAAGTTTTTTCATGTCAGTATTTCATCCTGTAGTTTTGCAATGTCTCTTCTTTGCTGGACTCCTTGGTCTGGTATTGCTTATACATTATATGTCAAAAGAGACAAATGGGAGTGCTGTGAGAGGCATGAAATATGGAGGATTTGGCACATGCTATTTATTTTATTTTGGATTTTTTTTGATCACCAAAGGCTCTGAAGACTCATTGAAACAGCTCATCTGTTCTCTGGATCAAAGCTGATATGTTAGAAATAAGTACTTCAGAACTTCAAAAGAAAATATTTGTCTTTAACAATTTTTAAATGAAACCACAAATAGAGAGGTCGTACCCTGATAAGAGTTATAGGACTGTAAATATGACATGAAACAAAGTCATGTAAATCAAATTAAAACCTCATTCATCAGAATTCAAAGCTAACATCCAGAGTCTTATAATTATTTGAAATGAGTATTCACCAAAATGAAAAGTGATTAATTTCATGTTTTTCCCCCACAAAAAGATAGCTTTTTTTGCCTAAAATAAAAGCTTCACATGAAACTGAAATGAAACATCAATGAACTCCATTGAAATGCAAAATGCTATGCATTAATATCCCTCAATGTCATTTGCAGCAAAACATCCTGCCCTTCCACTGAGTAAACACCAGCATTCTCCACACGTGGTTTCTCTGGAGCAGCCGAGGCCTCCCCAGACCCTGTTCCCACCAAACCCACCTGGTCTGTGATCCCCAGCCTCACACCAATCAGATTGGCATTGTTCACAATGTTCCTGTGGGAGAGGGTGGCTCCTTTGGGGCTTCCCGTTGTCCCCTGGAAGACACAGGGCATTCTGCAATAACACCACCTTTGCTGAGGGTGAGCTCAGGGGACATTCCCCAGGCACACTCTGGAGTGATCTTGAACTGTTTTCTCCCATCAGACCTAGGAGACTGTTTTCACTTCTTTAACAGCACCTGAATCCCAAAAAATATCCCAACTTCAACTGAACAGAGTTAACCTGGCACTGTCTCATCTCCATCAGCCCTTGACAAAGGAAGAATGGAAGAAGGGGAAATGCTAGAACACTTTTTCCATCCTACTGCAGAAGCTTGAAGCTGGGTCTCAGAGAAAATAGGAAGAAAATATGATGTGTGGCATTGCACACATCTTTCCCTGTGCCCCCAGTGAGGAACCCAACCCCAGGGCACCTACTGAAGTGAACTGGACGTTGATGGGCTCATTGCAGGACAGGCTCTGCTGCACTGCCCTCAGCTGCTTCATGTGGCTGCTGTCCCCAGCCTGCAGCACTTCATCCATGTGGAAGGTGCCAGGCAGCTTAGAGTCACACACGATGACAGTGGATAAGTCAGGCAGCCTGGCAAAGAGAGAAACACCATCAACAATAACAGGGCAAGGGGAAAAGGGCCCAGACAGGCCCACAATGGTCAGGGCAAAGCTCTGGCCAGCCCAACTTGCTCTCTTCAGATGAGACCTCCTGTGGCTCCTCCTGATTTTGAGGGGCTGAGCCTGGTTGTGGGGTGAAACACTGGGACTGTAACCTTCGGGCTGGTATTCCACAGAAACTTAGGATTTCTGCAGAGGGATGAGGGGGATGGTGGGAGCAGAGCTGGGGTGTGATTCCATGGGAGAAGCCTTGAAGCAGGGCACAAGCCTTCCTGGAAATGCCCCTTGGAGGGTTTTCTCTGGAAAATACCAGGCTGAAATTCAGGATCTGCTGCCTGCGGGCTGCTCAGTGGAGAGTTGTGCATTCCCTGAAGGATCAGCACTGCTCTCCTTGCATTCCAAATGCTCATCCTGATGTTTTCCTCATTCCCTCCTCGTGGTGTGACAGGTCCCTGAGAGTCCCCCCGTGGTGTCTGTGCTCCAAGAGAGCCACCAGGGCTGGAGAGAGAAGCAGATTTATCCCTCTGGCACTTGGGATCCAATCGGAAAACTGTGTTGTGCAGCTGAGGGGACACAAGGCAGGACATGGCTGGGAGCTCAGTCCAAAGACACCAGATGCTCCTGACTCACCTTTTGCTCTTTATGCCCCCTGGACTGGATTTTTCTATCTCAGGACATGACTGCTTTAGAATATCATAGTACTTCTGAGTTTTAAATTGAGTGGGGAACACCAGTGCCTTACAGCCAACCTGTGAAGGGAGACAGAAACTCATGAAAAGTCATTTTGGGTTGATGGCCAGGACAAAATAAAGAGCAGCAACCACCAATAGAGGAACAGGCAGGTTCTCCAAGGACTTCAACAAATGAGCCCTTACAGCTGTGCATTCCTAAAACCCTCCAAAAGCAGCTGTGCTGTCACTGCACACCCAGCATTCCAAGCCCCAACCCAGCTGTGCAGCCAGTGCTTTGCTCCTCCCCAGTGCTGGATTGAGGATGATTTGTGCTGGTTAAGAAAGCAGAGCTGCAGCCCAAGGTTCCCTCCTTATCCAGGATAAACACTCTATGTTGTGAGCACAAGGCAAACAATTGATTTTTCAGATTATGAGTCTCAACTCAAACAAAACGCCCAGTCCCAAAATATGAATAAATAAATAAAGTTAAAACAAATTAATTTGTGTTGATCTGGAATGAGGATTTTTGAGGAAATTTGGAAAAACAAGGATTTCTAAAATCTGCCTCTAAGATCACACCAAGATTTTTTGAGGTGTTCCTTTTTCTAAGATTTTTCCACCTCTTTTTAAAGCATTTTGAAAATGAAAACATTTTTCATTCAACCTTTACATTTACATAATCCCAAAACAAAACACCTTAATTAATCCAAGAATCTTCATTTCTTTTTCAGCAGAGATTTGCTGAATTAGACCCAGATTTGCAGGCTGTTTTCATCTTCCAAAAAAATGCATTTGTGTCCAATAAACTATTTACATAAATGATTTACTCAGCCGTTCTCATTATTTTCCCAGAGACCAGGAAATAAGAAGACAAAGCCTACATCACTAAATTATTTGTAAGTAGCCTCTAGGCTTTGTCAGAAAGGAAAATAAACATTTGCTCTATTTTCAGGAACAGGCTGCCCAGAACCCAGGGGACTGAGGCTGTTTTGGGCCTCTGCAACTTTTTACTGCTAATTCCTTCAAACAACAATTCTGGTTGAATCAGCTCTGAAAAAGAGATGCTGTGTGGGGAGAGGAGGGCTGATTAAGGGGCTGATGTTGTACAAGATAAGAATCTCTGGTTGAGCCTCTCCCACTTGGTCTCAACCTAAACAGCAGAAGACCTGTCTTCAAAGAATGTAAAATATGAAAAATCGTCATCAGTTTGCTTTTACAAACCCCTGGAAATACAGTAGGAATCCAAGGAATTGCACATATATTTCCATATATACCAATCAGACTGCACAGATGGACAGGATTCAACAGGAAAAGCCCTAAAGCCTTCAGAAATTTTGTCATGGAAAAAAAAAAAAAACAAACCAAAATACCAACAAATCCTTAGGGTGGTGAGGAACTCCAGAGATCCCAGTGTCAAAGGTGCCTAATAAATCTGGGAATGCTGGCAAATCTGGAAGGGCAAGATAAGAGCAATTCCCAAGGGAGCTGAAGGACATTTCTGCTCTTACCCCATCAACATTGCAGATTACATCAGAGGAGAAAAATCAGAGATGAAAAGGAAAACCAAAGCCTTCGTGGGGAAAAAGGGAAGAATTGAGCTGCACATTCCAGTAGGACAGAGAAGCCCACCCTGGAAGAGAAGCTGCTCCACTGCAGCACTGGGTACAACCCCCATGCATGAGAACAGGAGAGGATTAAATAAAGGATGAAACAAGAATTCAAATTGCAGCCCAACAACCCATTACAGAGTTACTGATACAAAGGAAATTTAAATAATAAAAATTATCCACTTCCCAGGTAAAATGAATTTGGATAGTGCTGGGAACATTCAGAATTGGCTCTCTCTCTCTTCTAATATCAGCCTTTCATTTATAGCTGAACAAACCACAGTGAAAAATTAGCTGCTTAATCTTAATTTTTAGCCATCAAATGTTTAATAACCTGAATTCCTCATTATTTGAGCATGGGAGCCTGACCAGTTTAAATTGATCACTGCTCTGCACATCACAAACTCAAACCCAGGCAGGTATTCAAGGGTAGAGGAGGTGGCAGGATCAGACAGCAGAGAGACATTAAACAGTGGCAATACCTAAATCAGCTTAAATCCAACCAAGCCAGCCTCAGACAAATCTGGGATGGAGAAATCAAGCTATCAAGTGGACTGGTCCTTTCTGAGGTTAAAATGAGGTCCTTTCTGAGGTTCTACTTGCAAGGTTGAGATACCAGCTGGTGATTTTTGCCCTAAGCAGGAAGGGCAAAGAGGAGATACCAAGTCCTGCATTTTTTCCCCCGTTCCCTGGTAAATGATTGCTGACAGGGGTGGTGGAGTTGGGGTAGTACTGGCAGTACCTGGATGTTAGCAAAGAGAGAGGGATGAGAAGGACACAGTAGTGTTCATTAGAGAGGGTGGCAGCCACAGGGAACAGCACGAAATGTGAATTACAGCTTCATCCCCTCTACACATCCACCACCAGTCCTGCTCTCCAGCCAGCTCTTCCCAGACAACCCAAACCTTATTCAGCTCACCTGCACCATCCCCACCAACCCCCTTCAACAGACAGTTCATGCCATACAAACCTTCCTGAGCACAAACTCCAGCTCAGAGGCCTGGTAGGCTGGGTTCACAGACACCTGAAGAGCCAGAAACAAGAATTTGATCATCTTTTTGCCTTGAACACCCTCCCCTCAGCACAGATTTCAACAGGAAAGCTCCTCCAGGGTTAAGCCTCTCCTCCAACACAGAGCTAAGAGCTCACCACCACAGGGATTCCACATTCACAGAAAATACATCTGAATTCTGTGTTTGTGTGAAAGAAAACAACTGGAAAAGAGATCTATGTGAGGCCACGTAATCAAAACAGAGCTTCGGGAACAGAAACCAGCCCTGCTGTCTCACAGGAGCTGATCCAGTTAATCTAGTTAATCCAATACACCAAACTAGATCAAAACTCTTGTGCAAGTCAGGTTTCTTAATAGACAACCATGATAACACCATCTTCTACCCAGCTCTCCACAGAGGGAACACTGGAGTTCACCCTCAGGTTCCTACACTCTTCCACTCCATTCCTGCAAGACATTGGAATGAACCAGGATGGAGGCAATGGAGCAGAAGGCAGGGTACAGACCTCAGCACAGTGCACTGCCTAAATAAGCTGTATTTTGATCACACTAACAAATGAAAATTGGCTTTTAGGGATATGCAGACTGGAGGAGATTTTTAAGTGAGCCTTTGTTCCATGGAGCAATACATTTCGAAGGGATCTAACCAGCTAGTAACTGGTTAGGACAGAAACATCCCACATAAAAATGGTCCTGTAGAGAAAAGCACATCTGTTAACAGCTGTTGCAAGCATTTTTTCGCTGCTCCTCCCTCTGCAGCCTGCTTCCCTAAAGAGAGAAGGATAAAGATGCAGAGAGCTGCACAGAACTTCCTTAAATACTTGATTCAGCTATAGATGACATGCCAGGTAGGAGCATAAAAAAAAAAGAGACAAACTTTATTCTCCAGTATTTCCTACTGCTTCTTTGTCTCTATTTCCTTTCCCAATAGATTGCTAAAAGCTAGACACAGCAAACTCCTTACCAGGATGATTCCTGCCTGGGCAGTTGCAAACTGCATGAGAACCCACTCGTATTTATTGGGTCCCCACATCCCCAGCCTGTCTCCTTTCCTCAGGCCAAGGGCCAGAAGTCCAGCTGCTGCTTGGTCCACCTGGAAAATACAACACAAGAGCCTGAGGATCACACACAGGGTGCAGTGGGGGATATTGGCTCCAGCCACTGCTTTCTGGAGAAAAAGCACCGTCTTTGTAACTGAAATGCAACAATCTGTATCTTCCCAAAACAGTCCATCAGCCCATGGCTGCAGCAGGTTCTGGGCCTGGAGCACAGACCTACCCTGGCTCAGCAGGCTGACTGAAAGCATAAAAATAACAAACCTGGAACAATACAACAGAAAGGAAATCAAAATAGGCAATTATGTTGCTGCAAGTCTTGCCCAAAGACTTTGAATTGCCAGAGTCCTCATCAGTTCCACTCAGGAATTGATGCTGGGCATCTCCACACTGTTGGACCTGCCTCCATTCTGGGTTTCACTTACTTCAAAAAGGATTTGGGTGAAGAAAATTCTATCAAGTGATTTTTGACCAGTTTTGGATTCCTGTCCTCATAAGTCCTGCAAGGAGTGACTGGGGAAGCTGGAAGGGCTCAGCCTGGAGAAAAGGAGGCTCAGAGGGCACCTTCTTCCTCTCTACAACTCCCTGCAGGAGGGTGCAGCCAGGTGGGAGTCAGGCTCTGCTCCCAGGGAACAGGGACAGGATGAGAGGTCACAAACTGCACCAGGCTAGGGTCAGGCTGGACGTTAGGAGGAATTTTCTCCACTGAAAAGGTTATTAAATATTAGAAAGAACTTTCCAGGGAGCCAGTTGGAGTCCCTATCTCTGGAGGCATTAAAGAAACAACTGGATGTTGCACTCAGTACTCTGACCTACTTGACAGCATTGTGATTGGCCAAAGGTTGGACTCAGTCTTTGAAACCTTTCCCAAAATTAATGATTCTGTGATTCATTAACTCAAATTCAGCAACTGCTTTATTTTGCAGGATGGTAAGTCCGTTTCAGGTACACATATGTATGTATAAATACTCTGAGACATTCAGGAAAGGTTTAATAGTTTTATTAAGTTCTCAAATGAATTTATAAAATGTGCCTTGTAGGAGACATGAATTTGAGGAACAATTTGATTTAGTTCTGAATTACAGCCTACTTCTTAAAATCAGAATCAACACAGCTGACCTTATTTATGTGAATGGATGTAACCAAAACCATAGTAAGCCTAAAAACCCACCAAACAAATCTTTCCTATCAAAGATCACATCATACATTTATTAGAAAATTTCCAGGCAGTTAGTCCCTCCATTCCAAAAACAGAGAAACATACATTTGTGTAAGTACACATCCACACATATCTGTGCATAAAATAGTGAGCTCTAGTCCTTGACTTTGCTCCCCTGCCTTTAGGCTTGGATAAAAATCTCCCCCACACTCAGGAGCTCTGATAGCCAGAGTGACCAATCCAGAAGGTGAAGTCTACTCCAGCAGAGAAAAACACCATGACTCAGCCCATAACCCACCAGGTAAGTGAGATAATTTTTAAGTATGAATATCCATTATGGGATATTAGCATTCTGCACATGGCCCTTCCTCCCTTTCACCCCAATGCTCTGAGGAGGATGAAGGCAGCACTCAGCCATTGGTGCGTACTGGAAACGTGCTGTTCCCTCTGCACCAGGATCAAGGTCCACAGGCACTCATCTCAGTCCTGAGCTGAGCCATGAAACTGTTTCCCATTTCTCCACCACACCTGCTGCTGTCATCCACTCACCTGAGGGGAGAACAAGGCACTCACCTCCTGTTTTAACTGAGCAAATGTCTTCCGAACCCCATCCCGGCAGAAGACCAGGGCCTCGCGGTCAGGGAAGCGCTCCGCAGTCCCCTCCAGGCACTGCCCCACGGTTTTGTCCAGAAGGGGGAGGTCTGTGGGTCCCTGGATGTAGCTGTCAGTCACCTTGGGGGACACAGAGGATGTCCTCGTGTGCAGGGCACTGGGAAAGAAAAGAGGCTATTTAATATAACCTGTCAGTACAGTTCCCTCCATCCGACATTGGGAACACCTGATGCACATTCCTGCACCAGTGGGAACCACAGGCAGCTGCTTCAGCTGGTCAAGATCAGGAAAGGTTCCAAGAGGACTTAGAAAGTTTATGCAGTGGCACATGGACAAGCTTGGTACCCTCAGGACACATCTGTGTCTATGCAAGTGGATAGAACAGGCAGAGCCTCCATCCATCCATAGCAAACCTGATGGGGAAGGAGCCTGCACCAGCCCTGCAGAACTGGGACAGCCTGGTCCTGCCATCATTCACCTGCTCTGAAAACCACACAGAATGTCAGCAAGCCTGGACAGAATATGGGCTCTGCAGTTCACTGAGAGATGGCAACTGGCCTTGGTCTTTCTGCAACATTAAAAAGCATAAATAGCTGTGAACACAACCAAACCAGTTTGTAGACAAATTCTCCCAACTCGCTGAAAAGAGCAAACAAATGAGAAAGAGGGAATTAAAATTAAAGAGATCAGTCTCCACAATAATCACCAGAGTCTAATCCTGAAGAATGAGAAGTGTTTAGAAGAGTTCAAAGAAGCTGAGCTGCAACTGAGGTGTCTGCAAAGGAATGGTCTGTATTTACAACAGTGAGCAGCTGTGCACATTCTATCTCTGACAGCTGAAATGCAAAGAGTTATGAGACTGAAACAGCAACAATAAAAAGAGGAGTTACCAGTGAGATGAAGTGGGAGAAGTGCAGAGGCAATACCACAGCAGGGAGGAGACAGCCCCCACTGCAAATTTGGGACAGGTGGGGAGGAGGAGAGCAGGGATGGGTTTGAGAAGTGCAAACCAGGCAGGGTAGGAGCACTGAGACATTGTGCTGGTGGCCAAGAGGGAGGCCAATGAGTCAAGAGAAGTAGCAATGAGAAGATGTAGTCAGAAGCAATAGGGAAAAACATTTAAAAATTATTAAGGCTTTCCCTGAGATCTGACCAATCTCCCCTCAAAACACAGCTCCTGACCATCTGAGTGCTGCAGTTCCTACCTTGGTTTCTCTCTCCATCTCCTAAAAGCCTCCCTCTGCTCCAGCAGCCACCTCCCACCACGCTGTCTTCCTCCCCCAGCAGCCTCCCATGTTCTCTGTCCCCCCTCATTTCCTCTCTGCCTTCCTCCACAACTTCAGCTTCTCCATTCCAACATTAGAAGACAACCATAAATTCAGGGCTAAGGGACACTTGTACGGTGCATTGCACAGAGGCCGTGTATAATTCAATGTATAATGGGGAAATCCCTGCCTTAAAGAGGAAAAATAGCTCAGCCTAAACATCCATCTACTACAGGATCAATATTCTGCAAAGACTTGGTGTTACTGCCACAGAAGACTTGTTTTCCTGCCCACAAGAAACAAGTCTGAGCATGAAGTTACCTCCTGTGTGGAGTGAAAGGCAGTGTCCAGAGAACAAAAACTAGATTTTACCTTCAGGGGAGTACTACTTTAAGAGACAGACAAACGACCTCACCCTTTTTCCTCCACTGCTTTTCGGCAGAAGGAGGATTGTGCAAACTCCCGCGGGCTCTCTTTAAACACCCCTCCTCACTGAGCTCTTGGGAAACTCACATCAAGGCTGTAAGGCTGCCAGAGGAGGAGGGAGGAACAGTGCTAAACTGAACTATCTTTTATAGCTTGAAAACTCTTGGGCAAAGCATTAAACGAGGAGATGAAAGAAAGATCTGAAGAAAGGCTTTTATAAACATAGGTTCTATGAAATAAAAGGTAGAAAAAAAAACTCTCCCTAAAGAAAAGGAATGATGAATGCTCCTGGGAGAGCAGTAAAAGCCAGTGCAGCCACCCACAGCCACTTTCTGGTTGAAATGGCCACTGGAGAAGCCCCTCTCTCCTGTCATAGCTCATGAGGGCTGATGGGGAACCCTTAGGCTGTCTGTTAAAATGCTTAATTGGGCCAGATACACTCTCATTTCCCTCAAGTCGAGTCATGTCCAGTGTCAGCAGAGCCTGTCCCTAAATTCCCTGCCCAGGAAGGGTTGGAGAGGGCAGGGAGCAGCTGCTGGCCTGGTTGCTCAAGAGCTCTTCCCCCCAGCACCTGTCTCAGGGGACAGTGGGTGCCAAGCAGGCTCAGCAGTAGGAAAAATAAACAACAAAAGACAACCACAAAAAAAACATTGGAGAGGGGAATAAATACTACAAAATTCAGATTGAGACAATTCAATCAGGATCCAAAATGTCCAGCTGAAACAGTCTCCTGGCCTCTGCAGTCAGCCTTCAAAGAGGTACTGGCAGTGCACAACCCTGCACTGCCAGTGAAAAACAGAATGTCTTACACTGTCATGCCTTGGCAAAGCATTACACAAATCAGGCTCTCTGGGCTTACTGTCTCAATATTTTCCAGACCTGAAGAGCCAAAGTGTTCCATCGACTTTTCAGAAGCAGACTTCTACACTAAATGCAAGAAGGCACAAAGCTCCAGGTTGAATGGTTTGGCTTCCTTCCTATCCCCAAAACATGAAGATGAAAGTGCATCAAAGAGCAGTAAAAGATATCATCACAAAGCCATGTGCTCAAAAATACTGAGAAAATACTGCTGTATTTCACACTGTGAACACAGCTTGCTCTCAGAGATCTCTAGCATTCACATTTTCAAACGAAAGCAGCAGCACTGAAATTAGAGGTTAAGAAGGCTAAGGTATCTCATGCTCATAACCCAGAGTCACTGACTCGTCTCAAAGCACAAACTCACATAATTTCTTCAAATGCATTAAAGCAAAATTCTCAGGTGCCATGGAGTCTGAGCTCCCCAAATTCTGGTCTGACATTCACACGTGCTTCAGCATTTCTGTATCACTTGGACAGTGGCAGAAGTGAAAGGTGTGAGATAAAACAGCAGCCTTTTAGAAGCACTGGGGGTCAGGAGTGGAATGAAGGAAGCAGACACAAGATATGTTCATTATCAGCAGCATCATGCTGGAAATCACAGAGGCATGTTCTCCCTCCTGCCTACAGCAGCAAGTGTACCTATCTGATCTGAGGGAATGTACCAAGAGACCTCTAGAAAGAAAGGGTCCAAAGGATTTAGAAATAATCTCTGTGTTCATCTTTGTTACAGAAAACAAGTAATTCACCCTTCACCTCTTCCTACAAAGCATCTGGTGGTGCTGGAGATAAAAAAAAGACAAATGGTCTGATATTACACCAGCTCTCATTTCCTTGACTCAGCCAAAGGAGAGCAAATAAAACTCTGCTTACTCTTGGGTGTCAGCACAGACTGTAAACCACGACTTTTGCAGAGCACATGCCTTTTGTAGGCAGCCTGCAAATGAATCAGCCTCATTCAGCTGTTCCCAAAAAAACTCCAGAATCCTCGAGCTGAGCAACATAGCTCAACAGAGAGACATCAGAGATCCGGGAAAAATCCTCCTCCTCCTCTTCTCAGGAAAAGGTGGGAGAGCAACCAAATCCCAGAAATCCCAGAGCTCTTCTGCCTGATGGTAGGAAGCAGAAATGATCAAACTGAAGCAAGCACTCTGGACTAATCCTAGGAGCTGTTTGCATTTTTTCTCTGAACAGACCCAATCAACAGTCTGGAGTTGTTGATATAAGATAACCAGCTCTGTTTTCACCTTTAACTCTTTACCAGTCTCTACAGAAGTTATCAAAAGGGATGAGAGAGAAAACAAGGCAGTGTAACCTCATGTCCCCTTTGCAGTGTGGAGGACACTGACCTGCCCTGTGGTGCCATCACCTCTGCACCCACAGGAAAGGCCCTGCCCTCCCAGGGCATGAAAACTGACCCAAATACAGAGTTCACACTTGGAGAGCTTCACAGATTCTGCCAGTTCCTTTGCTCGTGGACATCTACCAGGAGCTTCTCTCCCCAAAGTAAGAGCTTTTAAGTCTTTTCTGTAATACAAGAGCAATTAAAGGGTGGTGAAAATAAACGCTGCTCTGTCCTCACTTCTGCTTTAATCTGTTGATGAAAGAGTTAACCAAATAGTTACTACTTTTTTTTATTATTACTATTTTCGTTAAAGGAGAGATCAAGTTCCAAGGGATTTCAGACTCCTCCTGCAGTAACTTTCTGGTTTTCTTTTCCACTTTACCTCTCTGCCCTCTACACTCTCCCTGCCAAAAGGATAAACAAGCCTAGGAGCAGAATTTAATAAACTTTTATTATAACATTACTAGAAAGAGTTTACTCTCTAAATACATGCTCTCTTTCTCCAAGAGCTTTGTGCCCCTGTTCCACAGTTTCAGTTCCGGGCTGGAGTGAACTGCACTGAACTCTGTCATGCTTCCCTTCTGACCCTATTTCCTAAGAAAATATTCTGAAGAGGCAATCTTCACGCACCTATGAAGAAATTGCTTCAACCACACTCCTAATGTCAAACCAGCTGAAAAAACCCACTCAAAGTCTGGCTGTGAAAAACAAGGAATGCCCCACCTGGTTCTTGGAATTGCTTACTGGAACTCATTCATCCCAATGATTATTACTCAGAACATCAGCTAATCCTTCAGAGCCTTTCTCGAAGCCAGGTACTTCCCCTTGCTGTTTTTTCACATGAACTTGCTCCAAGAGACAGCACTGAAGAAAAGCAAGGCAAAGAACCTGCCTGACTTCCTAAGCGCCAAAGCTTCTTGATGTCCTGGACCTGCTGGGTCACCCAGCACCCTGGGGACCACAGGGGTACACTGACTGCAAGTCAGAGCTCTGAAGGAGGAAGGAGAAGCCATTTGATATACTTCACGTTGCTGCAATCCGGATGGAACTGCTGCACAAAGTTTGGCCCTTGCTATGCACTCACTTCCCTTTGCCTGCTGCGCAGGGTTCCTCCCTGCCCACTCCCAAGTGGATCCAGGGGATACAGCCTGCCTTCTGCCACGCTGGAGGGGTTTTTGGGGAGCCAGGGGTTACACAGTGAGATGTGTCCTCCCTGCATGGAGCCACTGCCCTAGCTGGACACCCACAGTGCTCTGCAGCCACCCTATAACCCCTGTCCCCTATCACACATGGTCTGCAGCCTCTGTGCCCTACAGCTTCCCCAACCCTAGAGCCCCCTGTCCCC
>VZTB01016910.1:59531-78697 GCA_013397245.1 Thryothorus ludovicianus | reverse complement strand
GAGGTTCTGAGTCCCGCGGGCCCGGCAGCCGCTAGTCACTGCTGTCCCGGGATAAGAACCTTTTTGGACCCAGAGATGCATCCGGAGATGACGTGACCTCGGAGCAGCCGCGGGGGATGGACAGACTGACGCGGGAGAACCCGCACAGGCCGAAGCAGAACTAGCAGGTGTCGGAAGGGTTCAGAGGTGTCAGGGTGAACCTCCATGTTCATTCAGTGCCTTATTTGTCTTTCAGGCTGCTCTTCCGAAAGCCACTGTCTTGGATTTGTCCTGTAACAACCTCATTTCCTTGCCGGTAAGGTGCCAGGGAGCTTCCGTGGGGATGAATCTGCTGGGAAATATTTGGAAAGATAGCTAGTGCTTCAGTAGAGGCTCACCAGGCACTGCGGAACTGGCACTTCCCTGGGGTGGCTGAATGACTCCGTTGTCAATGACAGGTCAGTGCTGGCAGTGGATTTGGCTGAGGAGATAGCACAGGGTTGAACTGTGTGAAGATTGCAGTACATTCCTTCCAGAGCATCCCCAGGTGAATACAGAGGAGTTTTATCAGCAGTAGAGACTCGGGTTTGTTCCTGTCGTATTATCATCCATAACCTTCTCAGTCTGTCTTATCTGTCCCACTGTGTCTCACCTCCACCTTCCAAGGCAGGAGAGTGATTTTCCTCCATCACAGTCCTGTAGTAAGTCAGGGATTTGTGCCTGATGTGAGGTGCAGGCTGTCTCCATGTACTTCCCACTGAGGTTCTTCCATAAAAGTGTTGACCGGCTTTCTCTGGATTTTCTTTGGGTTTTAGTCAGACTTCTGCAGTTTGATGCATCTGGTGAAGCTGGATTTGAGTAAAAATCGGTTGCAGCAGCTGCCCTTGGACTTTGGCCGCCTGGTCAATCTGCAGCACCTGGACCTTCTGAACAACCGCCTGGTCACCCTGCCAGTCAGCTTTGCACAGCTTAAGGTAAAACTGTTTGCTGGGCAGTTACGTAAAGCTTTGGGATGCAGCCCAGGGTCTTGTGATCCTGGTCAAGTTGATTTCTCTGGTAAAGCATCCGTCCTGCTGACTACTCATTCCAAAATTCAGCTGGCTCTGCACCGCAGCTCAGTGAAAATCCTCTCAATCTATTGAAAGCATCTCTGCTCATCTTCTGTTTCATTCATGTGAAAACTAAGCAGTTCTTTGCTTCTGCTTTGGATCTCTTAAAGACTGCTGTGCTCTTACAGCCTCCCCTTTGTTGTGCCTTTTTGTAGAACCTGAAGTGGCTGGATCTGAAGGACAATCCCCTGGATCCTGTCCTGGCAAAAGTGGCAGGAGACTGTTTGGATGAGAAGCAGTGTAAGCAGGCTGCTGTCAAGGTAAGAAGTCTGCTTTTATTCTTTTTCCCTTTCATGGCTTTTCCTTTGTTTGCTTAGCAAGCTGGGCTGCTGCTGCAGGAGCCTGAAGTTTCTTCAGGGAGTGAGGTGCACTGCACTGACTCCACTACTGCTGTGCCTGAGCAAACACCTGGCTGAGGAGGATGCTTCTCCATTAGTGGAGTTAAGAGAGGATTAAATGCTGGTTGCCAAGAAAGTGGTGGCATAATCAGACATCATAGTCCAGGCCTGTGGTGATAGTACAAAACCTCTGGATAAGTTCTGGCAAACATAAATAGAAATGTTCTGTGATCTTCTGTATCACTGATCACCATTTGTTTTTAATGGGAAGATCTGTTTTTGAACAACAGAGACTCACGTAAGTTGTGAGTTCTTTCCAGAGCCGTAACTGTAGGGGTAGGTGAGGGTTGGGTGTCAGCCCCAGCTGCCTGTCCTTAGCCACACTCCATCTGTTCTGTTCTGAATTGACTGTGCCACAAGGCTTCTGCACAGCCCTCAGGTTGTTTCCTTGGTGCTTTAAGGTGCTGCAGCACATGAAAGCAATCCAGTCTGAGCAAGATCGACAACGGCAGCGGAAACTCCAGGCTGAGAGAGGTAGGCACAAAGAGCCCTCACATGCTGTCTGCTGAGGACTTGGTTTCTCTAACACACTCAAACATTCTCATCACCATCTAACAAACTGCCATCTAACACATACTTGTAGCCACCCCAACCCAAAGTACTCAGAGTGTAGTAGGATAAAAGGGCTGGAGGGAGAAAGATAGCAGGGGGGTAAGTATGTGGTTTCTTGCCCTGAGGAACAGTTAAATCTCTAGATGGAATGTACTACAGGTTACCTATAAAAACATGAAAGAAAAGCACAGCAAAATGCAAGGTTATGTAATACTAAATAAAATTATAAAAAAGAGGATAGTTGTTTAATTGGCTTCCTCATTCCAGTTGGGATAATAAGGAAAATGGCAGTGACAACCCTTTACATAAAAGGGAAAAACTTGCTGTTAACCCCCAGAAATGGAGAAGAAGCGTGAAGCAGAACAGCGAGCAAAGGAGGCTCAGGAGAGAGAACTGCGGAAGCGAGAGAAGGCAGAGGAAAAGGAGCGCAGGAGGCGGGAGTACGATGCTCAGAAAGCCGCAAAACAGGAGATGGAAAAGAAAACTAAAAAGGAAACGGTGCACACCCGAAGTAAGTAGTGTCCATCTTGGGTAGGATTGTGTCAGGTTTCATTGTCATCAGACTGTGAGGCTGCCAGAATTGTTTTCATGCAGCCCAGATACTGGGAGACGGTGGGAGAGGGTAGGGGTGAACCTACAGGAGTTCTGATAAACTCTGCTGCTGTGCCCTTTCCCCCTTTGCCTGTGTTCCCATGAACTGTGGAGCTACAAGTCAGAAGGTTCTCCAGCTGTTCCTAATAAGAATTTCCCTCCACTCATTTTCTCTCAAGTCTACTGAACTACATTTGCATAATCAGATCTTGTGCAACACAGAGGTGCATTACTCTCTCCACTGCTGCCTGTGAAATTGAATCTGAAACTTTTTATCCTAAGCAGTTAAATCCTGCACATCTACTTATTTATCAGAGCTAAGTGATGAAAATTCACAACAAAAGCCAGCTGCAGCAGAGGATTAAGTATCTTACCTGAACATTTTGTGAGCACAGCCTGTTATAGCTGATCTATACACTGTGCCCTGTTGATGTTCTCCCTGCAGAGCCAGCCTCCAGCTCCCGTCCCGCTCAGCCCCCCCGGCACAAGCCCTCGTGGTCGCGCTCGGTGCTGAGAGTCCTGCTCTTTGTGCTCTTCTGCATCCTCTGTACTCTGGCTGCCTGCAAGCTGACGGAGCTGCAGCATCAACCTCTGTGCGTCAGCGTCAACACCCTCTACGAGGACGTAGTGGCTGCTCTGCAGAACCACAAAACCCTGCAGAACATGCTACAGCACAACTCGCAGCATTGATCGTCCTGGATGGGCACTTGCTTCCTCAGCATCTCCTTCTGCCATCCACACAGCCAGAATTCCTATGGAATTGTGTTCTGATGAAACTGCTTTGAACCAGTCAGCATTGGTTTGCTGGTCCACTCCACAGAGCAGAGCTGTTGTTCAAACCATCGTTGTTGTGCATGTCTCAGTCAGCCTGTAACTCCCATTATTTGTGCACGTTAACCTAAACTTGTAACCACTCCTTGCCTCCAAGTGGTGTCCACCAGGATTGTCAGGTACAGGAAGCTGACAGTCTATAGGAATGGGAACAAGCAGCCCTCACATCACTTGGGTGAGACAGCTGTAGCTCTGAGATGGAGGTGGAAGGTTTTTTTAATACATATCCATTTCTTGCTCTCATTTGGTGATATGGCTGTATGGGAATAATACACTAAGGCCCCACTCCAGGACCAATTACAGGCATGTATAGGATGGCTGTGCATCTGTATGTTGGAGCAAAGAGGCTGATGTGCTATTGAAAGGAGCTGAAAATTTTCAATACAAGTTTTCACAGCAATTTGTCTGGATGTTTATGTTGCTAACATGGATTTAATTTTAATTAGGCCTTTTAGGAACAGCCACAAATGATTTCTGAGTACGTGGGAATAATTCCTGCCTGCTGCAGCTGCAGAAGCAGCACTGGGTGGCACTGTGGGAACACTGCTGGCAGGAAAGGGGAAGCCTCGGGGCTGGGGGAAGGCTGGGTGGTTTGGTAGTTTGCACCTCGAGACGAAAATTCACCTCTGCAATGGTCTGTGAATTATTTAGATTTTCCTTTAAAATTATTTAAAATAATTAGTTTTAAAATTTCCTTTCAAAAACTCCCATCAAGCAGAAGTTTTTCATATCCTTAAGGGCTTTGTGAGTACTTAAAATGAATTGCAGGTTTCAGAGAATATCTGTGCTACAGACTCCACTGAGACATCCTACACTGGTCTCCAGAATCATTCCCTCTTCTCATACCTGGGATTATTGCTGTCAGGAGCAGTGCTATGGGAAAACCATCACAGAGCAAACCAAGATATCACACAGGAGAGAACAGCAGCACAAGATAAAAGCAGGGGCTGCCTCTGCCTTAGGAGGGTGCATGTTTTTAAACACCTTTAAGCTTTGCTTTGGGTGTCTAACTCACCCCATTCTTAAAAAGATCCTTACTCACTATCCAGAAATGTTCAGGAACACTACAAACAGCATCTAAAGCGAAGTTTCCTCTATGCAGCTCTTCCTGCAGACATCCAGATGAGTGTTGCATAGGCTGGCAAGCACCAGGCTTATACAATTTATACATTGAGATCAGCAGTACTTCTGGCCAGGCCAGGGCTCCTGCTGGATGCCTGGAATGAGCAGGGCAGGTAGTGATTTTTCCACTGGAGGCAGCAGGGTTCCAAAGGGTTAACTTCCATACATGGGATGCAGTTTGATTCTGAGCACTCATCTCAGCAATGCTGTTACAAAAACCCTCAACTGTCCTTGTGTGCCCACAAATGCTGATGGCTGCACAGACAGGCCGTGGTCCCCAATCTAATTAAAAGGAAGCTCTTTAGACATCATAATTCCAGCATATATAATCAGATTTCAAGACCCTCTCTAGATTAAGCCATCTGGAAACTTAATCAGAGCACTCTAAACTTATATCTGAAAATTAGTCTTACTCATGCCCATCTGCTAGAGCAGAACAATGAGAGGCTGTTTTGTGAGGTAAAGTTCTTTCACCTCGTTAGAGCAGGTGCTGGGGGGGCAGCACCATGCTGCTCTAGCATCAGGATTTGATCCAAAGGAAGGAGAAGGTAAGTCCTTGCAGTTCAGGAGAGCAACAGGAAGTATTCCTTTCAACAGAAGACATACCTGTCTGTGTTCAAGACGCCACGTTCAGAAGCAAAAGTTATTCTTCAAAATTATTTATTTTATAGAAAGACAAATAAAACAACATCAGTACTATAAGCAGTGTGGAACTGTGTGCTTAGGGAAGATGTTCACCATCTTGTGTAAACTCCTGCTCTTCAGCAACTTTATCCAACTTTTTTTCCTGCTACAATAAAATCCAAATGTGCTTCAAGTCTTTAAACGAGGAACAATGTGCGTTAGCTAAGCACTTCTTCACAGAAGAAAACAGAAAACTTGACCAGACAAATGGTAAAACCCTTATTCCCTGGAGCTACCCAGTGATATCCAAAAGTAAACACTTAACTGGACAAACAGTAAAACCCTTTTTCCCTGTGCTAGCCAGTAAAATCCAGACAGAGGTCAGGATCGTGGGAAGTCATCTGCAGATAGATGCGCCGGGACAGTTCTGGCCCAACGCGCCGGGAGGTGGCTGTCACCCCCTCCCCACGGTGCACAGGGATATTGGCCAGCATGTTCTCCCGCTCCTGCTCCGAGGAGCATCTCTCATAGGCCTAAAAGCAACACAAAGGGAACAACGGGATCACCCACCTGCATCCATTGCTCAAAAATTCAAAGCTAGGCACCTGTACCTGCTCTGCCCATCCGCTCATTTTTCCCTCAGTCTCTGCCCAAGCTCCATCTGTGAGCTTGGAGAGTGGAGCCAGTGCTGCTCCCTCAGTGGGAAGCCAGAGCAGTGGATGCCAAGGAATCGGTTCTTACTGAACCGCTCATCCAGAATCACTGTGTCTAATTTCATACTGATTTAATTACTTCTTCCACCCCCTGCATGAGCTGGCTGCCTGCATGCTGTGCTGAGTATCCCTGAGGCATCCTTACCTGGATCAGAAGCTGAGGAGAAGGGTAGGCAGACACAATAGCTTCAGCCATCTCAGAGCTGACACGGTTAAATTGCTGTATCTGCCTCTTCCAAACTTTCAGGAGACCCTTCCCAGAAGGATCCACCTTCACCCCTCCAAAACAGCCCTTCTCCAAGTAGAAAGAGAAGCCTGTGTTCTCTCGCTCTCGCCTAGGGAGAACAAGGGATGAGGAAGCAAATGAGACAATGAGGCTGTGAAGAAATGACAAATGAGGCTGTCCCTGCCATCTGTTATCACACAGCCAGAGCGTCCTCCCGCACTTGAGCTGTCAGAGACACAACTGGCATCAAAGGAAACATGAACAATTTGACTCTGTTTTTTTTACATGCATTACCAGTTTCTTTTAGACCCAGATTGCTACTGAAAAAGAAACAATCCGCTACTCAGCAGCAATCCTGACACAAGCCAACTTGCAGACAAAGTGGTAAACAAGAATTCACCTTCCAGCTGTCAACCATAAAAAAACACTTTTAGATGTCATTTTTAATGACATCTTATCTCTTGTCATGGCTGACATGAAAATCCAGCAGCTGCTGTGATAGGAATGCCAGGATTGTGTGAGACTGCACAAGATGGCTTTCTTAGCTAGCACTGTGCAGCAAGCTGCTGTCCTCCCTTACCAATGGAAAGAGCCAAGTGGTTCATTCTCAGGCATGTCTCTTGGTTACACACTGAAGAAGAAAAGCTGGAACTCTAAAAGCCAACCCTACTCACATTCCCTTCCCACTCCAAAAATCTGACTCAGAACAAGAGCTCTACTTGATGTCAAGGCTCCGGTGTGAAAGCTGAAGGTGGTGAGGCACCAAACAAACTGCCCGAAGAAGTTGGGGATACCCCGCCCCTGGAAGTGTTCAATGCCAGCCTGGATGGAGCACTAAGCAACCTGCTCTAGTGGAATGTGTCCCTGCCCATGGCAGGGGGTTGGATGAGATGATCTTTAAGGTCCCTTCCAACCCAAACCAGCCTTGACTATGAAACCAGGGTCTGTCCTGACCCCTCAGTGGGCAGGACATCGATTTCAAGAACAAGTCCTGTGCTGAAGGAGCTGCAATAGCAGCTGCTCTGTCACCTGTGCCATTAAGAACCATTATACCCTGTGTTGTACCTGCTATTCCCTCCCAGTAGCTTAAAGTGCAGCCTCTCCAAAGGTGGGACCAAACCTCCTCTGCTTACTCACTTGTACGGTGCCTCAGCCACAGATTTTGTGAACATAGTGGCATATTCCCCAAGCTCCTCACTGCTCTCAAACATGGCGACTTGGACTTCTGTGCTCAGCTGCAGATCCACCAGGGCCTGTAGCACCATTGCAAACAACGAATGCCACAGTCAGTCTTGTTGCATCAAATTCCATTTTTGTCTGAAGCAGAAAAGGGTCACAAATGTCCTGCTGTAGGATGAGAACCTTCAACTCTCTCTCCGTTTTGGGAACAGTTAACTTCAGACACTGAAGTATTTCGGGGCAGTCTGTCTCCCGACAGCTAATATTACCTTGGTGCCCTCTGAGCTGCCTCAGCTCCTCTGTGGCTCTTGTTATGAACAGGCCACCACCAGTGGGCTTTGCCAAAGGGCCATGAAGGGCAAGAGGTGCTAAGACTGACATCAGAATCCAGGTGAACGAGACACATCAGTCTGTGTGGGAACAGGTACATGACTAAGCAGTGGGGAGCTGAACCCAAAGAGTTGATGGACTAATAAATAATGAAAGACATGCACTCCCACCCCCAAAAATGTGTGACTGGGTCAAATGTTCAAATATTGGGAAACAACAGATGATGGCTGCATGCCTGTTTTCAAAGCACTCACTTCTTTCACGTCCATTCTGGATAAGTTTAGGCCAGAATCCTTAACCTTTTTTCTCCTTTCTCCACGTTTCTCTTGATTCCCACTCACTGCTGTCTGTCGCAGCCTATGTTTTGGCTGAACTTGGAGAGACCTAAAAAGAGAAAAGTAAGGCTGAGGTGATGGTCTGGATGGATCTTTGCTTCTATTTGTGTATAAAAAGTGGAAGAGCAGCTCTGAGAATACCGCTTATACTCCAGTCTAAGGCATTTTTTCAAGGCCAGAGAAAACACAGAAACATTTGGAGGGAAGAAGTCTGACCTGAAATAATTTTCTACTCCAACTACTGCCAGAGCCAGAATTCTCCCAGGCATTTTCTCCATCATATGAGCTACATAGCTCTGCAGGGTCTCCTTCTGCTTTTCTGCACAGCCGCCAGCATTCTACAAAGACGAACAGGAAAAATTAGGAATTGAACTATTTTGAGGTACACAGAGAGGCACAGCAAATTATGGCCTTGGTTGTGGGTCTGCATTCTTCAGAAAGTGCCAAAAATTTAAACTAGTGAAGAAAAGCTAGTCAGAACTTTACATTATACAACCCATTAATGGCTCCTAGACCCAGGTTTCTGTTTTAGTACAACCCTGCATCCCTTCCACATCAAAACCTTCCTGACACTTAAAGGGACAACAAAACACCAGTTCTGCATCAAAGCATGTTCAGGAGCAAAAAGTCATGAGTGTTCTCACTTGCTTGTAGCTGTGAGCCATGGACAAAAACTCCTCCAAGCCAAGCAGAACCAGGACATTTGGTTCTTCTGTCCATTCATCTCCTTCTCCCATCTGTTCAGATATGAAAACAAACAGGCCATAGGCTGCTTAGAATTCACTCAGACTCCCACTCAGAGCTCTGAGCAGGGAGATTAGAGGGTGTTTATTCGGGTTGCTAAATACAATTACTAAAAACTGCAAATAACACATGAAGAAAAGAACTGGATTATTAACATTTTTCTTGCATACCTGGGATGACACTGTCTTTCTCCTCCAGGTAATGCTGCAGGGAACATCGTGGTTCTCAAACACACAGGAATAATTGGCAGCCTGCAAAGCACTAAGGATCTGCTGTCCACCTTCCACCTGTAAGACGACTGAAACCGATGTACGGGTCAGGCCTCCAAAGAGAGGAGACAACAGTCAATACAAGTCAGGTGCAGGCTGTGAGGACAACTACCTGGATCCAGCACCACTGTTATGTATTTCTGGCACTCTCCTGGCCGCTGAGCTCTCAGCATCTTGGCAATGGCTCTCTTCCTCTCTTTCTCCTCCTCCTCCTGCTTCCTCTCTGCTGCTTGCTCCTTCCTTCTCTGCCACGCATCCTGGCAGATTGCCTCCCGGTCCTTCTGACTATATTGTCGTTTTTTGAGAGGGAGCGATGTTTCTGGCCTTTCTCTGCTTACCGGGGGGTTACTAGGCCTGTCTGAGTCGAGTGGAAAGGAGTACAAGGAGGATTTCTCAGCACTGCGTGTACCATTCTCGCTGTCACAAGCCACTTCTCCAGAGGGCGCCAGGTCTTCCCGCAGCCCTTCGCTCCCAGCAGCCATCAGGTCACCACTAGCACAAAGCTCAGATGCTTCTTCTGTATCGTCAGGGCCCAGGTTGAAAGGCTCAGGCTCCGCTCCCACCCTCGTCTTGACCCTCTCATGCAAAGGGACGACGTCCATCACCTGCTCATCCACCTCTTCGCTCTCGCTGCTCACCATCTTGACATCCTCTGCTTCTCCAGGATCAGGAGATGGCGACCGCGGGCGACTCGGCTCGCCGCGGCATTGGGACGGCTGCAGCAGGAAGGAAAGGGAGGGCAGGTTCTCCTCCTCGCTGCTCTCAGATCCCGACTCCCTCCCCGCCATCCCGCCCCCGTCTCCTCAGGGGCACCCGACCCGCCTGAGGGGAAAGCCCGCGCCGGCCGCTGATTGGCCCGGAGGCACGCGCAGTGGGCGTCGATTGGTCCGAACGCTCGCGGCGGCGCGCGCCGGGACCAATCGCCGCCCAGTCCGCGCGCGCGTGCGCGTGGCCTTTGCAGCGGGAAGGGGCGGGAGGAGCGGCGCCACCAAGATGGCGGCGCTGGGGCGGCTGTGTGAGTGAGGGGCGGGCTGTGATGAGGGGCGGCCTGTGTGAGTGAGGGGCGGCCTGTGTGAGTGAGGGGCGGCCTGTGTGAGTGAGGGGCGGCCTGTGTGATGAGGGGCGGCCTGTGTGAGTGAGGGGCGGCCTGTGTGANNNNGGGGCGGCCTGTGTGAGTGAGGGCCGGCCTGCGTGAGTGAGAGGCGAGGGGCTGGGGTGTGAGTGAGGGGCGGTGTCAGCTCATTACATCCAGAGGGGTTGGGAGCGGGGATCTGGCCGTGCAGCGGGAGGGATGAGCTCGGGAGAAGGACGCGCACCCGGTGGGATGCGCCCCCGAGGCCTTCGCCGCTGCCTGGAGCTCAGGCGGAGCTGTGCTGAGTCTCCAGGCTTTAATTTACTTAATGGGTCATCTCCTGAAATTAGTGGGGTTTTGTACCCTTTCCTCAACAGTGTTTCATAGAATTATGGGCAGGTTTGGGTTGGAAGGCCAAAGGCCATCTTGTTCCGATTCCCTGCTGTGGGCAGGGACTTCCATTGGACCAGGTTGCAGTAAGCCCCAGCCAGGTGTACTTGGGCACTTCCAGTGATGGGATCTGAGTATCCACACACTGAGTATCCGTGATGATTTAATTAAGTTAAACTAGTGGTTTTGCTCAGGTTAAGGAAATAAAATAACCGCTGTTCTGCTCTAACCTGCTGCTTAACAGGCTAAATAGAGGGATTCAGAAAAATTAGGTTTGTCTCCTGACTGCATGAAAGGTGATACTGAAGAGATTTTTAAGATAATGATGACTTGGGTTGGGAGGGAACTTAAAGATCACCCATTTCCTACCCCCTGCCATGGGCAGGGACATCTTTCACTAGACCAGGCTGCTCCAAGCCCTGTTCAACCTGACCTTAAACATTTCCCTTAAACTGGGAGGATTAATGAAAAAACTGTTCTTCAGACTCTCTGCCACTCCCAGGGCTCTGTATTTCTTTTCAGAGCCTTTAATCATAAAATCACAGAATCATGAGGGTTGGAAAATACCTCCAATACCAGAAAGTCCAACTTTTATGCTCCTTCTGGATACTCCTCTGACTCTGTCTGGTCATAGATGTTTATATATTTTCCAGAATTGGAGTGTGCTCATTTGTAAGATTTCAGGATGTAGCTGTGTAAGTAAATGCCATTTGGTCAAAGAGGAAAGGGAAATAAATCACAACTCATATTTTCTCAAAGCACTGTAAGAGCAATCCACAGCAACCAGTGGCATCTCTGCTGCATTTTACAAGAATGAAACAGGAATTTGTGCACATCCTTTAACATTGTTGCTGAGAGTTTTAGTCTTACCTGGGCAGCAGCAGCACTTGAGATGTGGCCTTTTTCCTATGAACTTAGGCCATTTTGGTCTAATTTCTCTTGGAAGTACTTTTTGTTTTTTAATTTTAAAGCCTGTCATAACTGATAACCTTTACATCTGACAGAAGGAATAATGTATGATAGTTTTTCCAGCTGCTGATGTTGTTCTTTCTCCTGACCTAGTTCTAACCACTCACCATCCAAGCCTGGTTGCTGTCAGATGGGCTTCCAAGAAAAGTGGGGGCAGCTCGAAAAACCTGGGTGGCCGCAGCCCTGGGAAACGATATGGGTTCAAAAAAGTCGAAGGTAGGTCTGAGTATCTTATTTGCATTTCACTGGGTTCCTCAACGCTTCTTTCCCCTGATATGTGTCAGTTGTTGAGTGTTCCAGGAGGAGGTGGGCAGGGCACTTTTCCAGGAGAAAGAGAAGGGGAGGATCAGTGAAACCTCCTGATCAAGGGTCGTTGGTGGGAGGGCAGGGTGAGTCAGTTCCCCCCACCATAAGCCAGTCATTGCTCACAGAAAATGTACTTTAGTTCTAACTTCCAGAGAGCCCAGGAGGCAGGAGCACTGTGGGACACCTCGTAACTGCACTGCACTTTCCCCCCATGCTGGGTGGAAAAACTGAGCATTTCCAGTGTTTACAAAGGAGAGAATTACGAGGCTTAGTAGAAGCCAAAGTGCAAATTCTTGCAGTTGAGTGCTTAATAATTACTAGCTTTTCCAATGGAAACAATGTAAATGTAATAAAATAAATGCCTTCAGTAGCCAGAAAGTGCCTTGTACCCTAGAAGCAATCTATTCAGAGATTTGACTTTTTGCCGTGGTCAATCCATTGCCCTTTTATTTCCTGCTAACAGCATTTTTGTTCAGATGCTTTTAGTATTTGAAGTAATTTTTCTTTAGAAAATGCCTACAGAAAGCTGGGATTTGTAAGTCCTGCAATCAGTTGTGTTCTGCTAGGGCTCTGGGGAGCTGTTTCTCTGCAGTCTGACTGTGTCACTCTGTTGCAGGTGCCTTTGTCCACGCTGGAAACATTTTGGCTACACAGCGGTTGATCCGCTGGCATCCCGGCGCTCACGTAAGGCCTTTTCTCTCTGTCTTTGGTTCTCAGAGAACAGCAGTCCCCCCAGAGTCCCACACTCAGTGCCTCCTCTCCTTCAATCCCATTCTTAATGCTCATCCCTGCGTTGTGTGGTGTTAGTCACAGAGCCTGCTCAGAGCCTCCCCTGTGTTCATGGGACTCGGGGAAGGTCTGCAAGCAGTGGATATCCCACTTCTGTGACCTGGCTGGGCACTTGTGCTTCAGTGGGTGTCTCATGTCTCATACTGAGCACCATTTCAACTGCTGGACCAAGCTGTGTTATTTAAAAAATAAAGCAACAGATGCTGCTGAAGCCAGGATATCAAAAAAGGCAGACCAATGATCATATCTGCTTTAGTTGAGGGTGTCCAGCCTCTCCTTTCTAATACTCCTCATCCTCTCCCAGGTGGGGATGGGCCGTAACAAGACCCTCTATGCCCTGGAGGATGGGATTGTGAGATACACCAAAGAGGTCTACGTGCCCCCACCCCGCAGCAGCGAGAGCAGAGATGTGATCTGCCAGCTGCCCAAAGGAGCAGTCCTTTATAAAACTTTTATCAGTGTTGTCCCTACCACAGAGGTAGGAAGCTTCAAACTCGTCACCATGCTGTGAACCTGCTGTGTCATGTGGGCACAGATGGAAAGGACAGACCACTACAGCTATATTGGCATCTAAGGACAACAGTGGCTCTGAAGCTACCATTTGAGGACTTGGTTTTATTCCTGAAGCACTTGTGATGTGTGTTCAGGCACTGAGATCGCCTGCTGGCATTTTTAAGGGTGTTTAATAAATGCTGTGGGGCAGCTGAAGGTCTTGGCTGCTCATGGAATGTGTTACCATGGTCATTTAGTATCTGGAGAGCCTGGTCTGCTGTGCCAGTGGATGAATTCCCTCTGCAATCACTCTTGTGTCAATATTTGTCCTGCTAATAATTCCCTCTATTTTTTCCAGCTTTTAGTCATTACTGTTCTGTTTGTACCTTAATTCACAATACTGCAGAACTCCTTTCCCACATGCACCTAATGCTGTATACCCAGAAGCTGCATTTTTCCCTGTACCTCACTCACCTCAATGATTAACTTAAATATCTGAGTGTTCCGTTCACTGGCCATATGAGGCAAGTTCACAGGCCTAACTCTAACTCATGACTAAGTTCAGGGTGCCTAGCAGGATACCCAAATCTGGGCTGGTATTTGAAGCTCAGCAGCTTGAGGTGTATGATAAAGCATTATCCAGGATACTCATCCTTTTATCTTTGAGTCATTACATGACACTTTTGAGCTTGTATTGCTCAAATTAAAGGAGCCCCAATGTTTTGTGCCCAAACTGATCTCATTTTATCTACAGGTTTGTAAACAATCTGAAACATTGACTCTGCAGTAGAAAACAGGTTATCAAAATCAGTTGTGTAAGGACACCAGTGTTGTTATTTAGACAGTTCTGCTCTGCAGAAGACCAGGTGAACTCAGTCAGCCACACGTGTCCTCCTGTGCTTCATAGTCTCCATGTAGACCTCCAGCTGTTCAGTCTGTGCATGTGTCCTTTTCCAGCCTGCAAATCCAGTCCCATGGTTCATCTTGGTCCATATTTGGGTGTAACCCGTGGAGCCCTTCCAGATCTGTGTGTGGGGTCTGTACAGAACCTCTATCAGTCACAGAGGCTGTTGGTGCCAGAGCACGCAGCAATGCTCCAGAGCACATCCCTTCTGCCACTCACAGATGAGGATTTTTACCTGGCAGGCAATCAGATACAGTGAAACACTTGATAACCTAAGAAACAGGTGAAGCAGCACAGTGCCAGCAGTGCCTGAGGGCTGATTGTTTGCACAGCCAGCAGTGCTGCCTCACAGAGGTATGAAATGCAGCTCCCAAGGAGCTCTGGCCTAGCAGACCTTCCCCTTGGCTTTGCCCTGTGCAGCTCCAGCAGCTGGACCTTTGGTGTTTGCCAGAGAAGGGTGAGCAGATGTCCCTGGTTCCTGTGCTCAGCACAGTACCAGCAATGGCTCTGTGGATGTTCTTGTGCTGCAAGAGGGATGTCACTGATGACTGGGTTGGGCTTGCCTCTGTCTCAGCTTTTTGTGGATCTGGGTGAAGGTTTGGCCATTCCCTGTAGAGGAAAACGGTATCCCAGGCACTTCTGTTGCTGACAGCATGGGAAGCAGCAGTACACTGAGGCCAAGGCCTTACACAGCAGTGTTTCGCTGAGTTTGGTAGCTGAGGGGGGCATGGAAAGGGTCTGGAACACCATGTCTGTCCAAGGTCTCCGAGCTTATTCCTGTTCCTGAGAAAGCTGGAGGATGCCTCAGGGCGTGCTCATAGGGAGGTGGCATCTATTGAGGAGAGAGGAACAGCATTACAGATCAGAAATAACCAGGAGATTATCCCACCTCTCCTTAGAGAGTGGATGAAAAGGCTCAGAGCAGCCACCAGCCTGAAATGAAACCCCCGCAGTCCCCCAGCGCAGCCGGCTGTAGGCTGGGGAGCACCTGGAGATGAGAGCATCGGTCTGGAACATGGCACAAACCTGCTGAGAGACACATTCTCCCCTCACACTCTGTGCCAGGCTCCTGCTTTTCCCTGCTCCCCTTCAAGGACTTGGCAGAAGGCCAGAACAAACTTGACTTTTGTTGAGAGAGGGCTGTCATTTGCTCTCCCTTGACTAAAGAAAAATTACTGGGATTGACACAAGTACCCATAAACCAGGTGTACCCAGTTTTCGGCAGCAAGTCTCACTGCACAGAGAGAGGAACCTCCAGGCCTTGTCACATTTATTTTGGCAGAGCTGGGCTTGCTTTCTCCTGAGAAGTGACAAGTGGCATGAGGATGTTGTGAAGGAGCTTCCAGTGCCATTCCTCAACTACTTGTCTTTGGAGCTTTATCCTCCTCGCTGCCCAGGTTTTATAGAATCACAGAATGGTTTGGGTTGCAAGGGACCTTAAAGATTGTCCAGTTCCAACCTTGCATGGGCAGGGACACCTTCCACTGTATCAGGCTGCTACTTTTCAGGCAGGTATTGAATTATATAGCTCCAAACACTGAGTGGCAAGGGCTGACTATGCCAGGCTTTATGGTACAGCTTTAAGAGCTCAAAATCCAGGTAAATCAGTGAAGTTCCAATGCTTTACCCAGGCTTTCAAACATTTTTGTTCTACTTTGGACAATGAGCTCCCTGAATGGGAGCATCTCAGGATGCTGCCACAGGAACTGCCTGGCAGGATGCACTCACTTTTCCCTGTTCTGTTGTGGGAGTGCAAATATTAAATATCATAACAAGCAAATCATCCTGCTCATAAATAAGCCATAAACGCTTCAAGGTAATAGCAAGGAGTCTCCCCAGGAGTGTCCTGCAGAGAGAAGGAAGCAAGAACCCATGAAAGCCTTCAAGATCCAAAAATAACACTCCCAGCCTGGACTTGTATGGAGCAGGTGATCCAAAGAGCCTGCCCTTTCTCCCTGGGGCTCTGCCTGGCCTCCTGGTACAGGCATTTCTGCAAATCCACTGAGGAGGGGAGATAGATCATTAACCAGCACAGATGTACACCAAAGGAGCCTCCCGATACACTTTGTGCTTTCCCAGAGATAAAAGCTATCAGGGGAAGGCAATCACAGAGCACAGAGTCCTCAGCTACCACCAACTGCTGAAGCAAGATATGGACCACAGTGACTGCCATGGGCTTCTGCCAGCCCCCCACTGCATGGAGCAGAGCTCACCTCCTGTGATGGCTCTGCCCACAGCCCAAACCTGTCAGCAATCATCTGGTGGATTTCCCGCTGGCGATCTTTCTTCCGCACGCTCTCGTAGCTGGGCAGGCGGGGCTGCTCCCAGGATGGCAGCTGGTATGTGCTGGGGGGTCCCACACAGAAGAGCTCGTCTCCCTAGAAATGCCCATCCCCAGAGAAGGGTCAGTGTGACGGTGGCTCTCATCACTAGAAGTTCATGTCCTGGTGCAATGTTGATGTAATTCAGGGTTCAAAGTTGTAGGCTCCTTTGAACACCCACAGGATATCTGCCCTTCCAGGAGGCAATTACACCACGACCTGTGCTGCAGGATCCCAAGCCCCCAGGATCTACCACTGGCACTTCAACACCTCAGGACACTGTGGTGTCCTTCCCTCCACTTATCACCTACCCCCAAGGGTAGCACTGGCAGCACTTCCCAAAGTTGTGGGATAGCACCAGCACCTTTTGCCCCAGGCAAACCCCATAACCAAAGTCACTTTCCAAGCTCAGGAGCCTTTGCTATCGTTCCCGCCCAGCTCCCAGCAGGGACCCTGCCATCACCTGCATGCCAGGGTTCTCAGCAGTGCTCTCCAGACGTGAGGCTCCACGCTGAGGTCCCACCAGCTGCTGGCTGCTGCTGAAGTAGGGCGGGGGGTGGTCCTGGAATGAGGAGGACATGAGCAAAGCCAAAATCCTTCATCCTTCCCAGCAGAGAGCACAGCTCAACCAGTTGTCATGGGACAGCAGGACCCTGGCAGAGGAAGAGCTGCTCCCTCTGCTCGTGTAGTTCCTGCTAAGATCTCGCTCCCTGCCTGCTCAGTGACACCAACAGCTCTGGGACATCCTCCCTGGCAGTGCAGGGTCTGCCCCAAGGGCTGGAGCCAGCTGGAGCAGAGCCAGAGGGACAGTCTGGGCCCCAGGGTAGGGTTTTGTTGAAAATCAGCAGAACCATCTCTTTTTGGGGGACAACAAAAAACAACTCAACTGTTATGTTGGTGTAGATAAGACCTCCATCACATGCTCAGGGTTATAGAATTTGTAAGCTCTTATCTACTGAGGTTGTCATTTCAGGATAATGCAGCAAGCAAATCTGCAGGGCAATAGCTGTTCCCAAGCTGTCTCACTCCAGTTAAACTGGATTCCTTGTCAAGGTGTTGGGCAACAGTGAGCAGAAATCCTGTTCACAGAGAACAGCCCCTCGAGCCAGAGCCAGGACTTGAGCCATGGCTGTACCTTGCTCTCAGAAAACCCCATCTCTGCCAGTAGAAACCAGCCCAGAGACTCCCAGGGCAACCAGGGACGCACAGGGAGGACTATGAGGATTTACTTTTGCTCTTAACAACCAGGGAAATGTTTGTCTTGGCCCTACAGCACAACTACAGAAGCTGCAGGAAAACATCACCCAACCATTGATTCAATAACTGATGAGCAAAACCAGTGCTACTATTCCTGCCTAAAAGCTGCTTCACACACTACCACTGCTTCTCTGTTTCTGAAGGAAATACATTCTATATACGTTCCCTTTCCATATGTAATTATCTGCATCCATCCTTCCACACAGCCCTTTGCTAAAGGCAAGATGCCTGCTTGAATTTTCCACCTCAGAGCTCAGCGAGCATCCCACTGTCTCAGGGAGCAGCTCCACAGGGCAAGGGAGCACAGCAATGTGTGCCATGGGCAAGCCACAGGAGGGAAGAGAGGGAAAGGAGTGGAGACAATCAGACAAGGACACCATCAGTGCAGCCTGTTTCCACTGTGATTTCTGCTGGGGACCTCCCAGCCTGTGCTGCACTGTTAGATTTGACTTTCACAGCCATAGTCTCTCCAGCCCTTGCTAGTGAGGTGAACGTCCACTTTTCTCCTTGGGACTGCAAAGTAGTACCTGCAGCCCTCCCTTCAAGAGCCATCCTTGCAGCTCTGGAGGCTGAGCTTTCCCCAGGCAGTCACTGCCACAAAAGCAACTCTGGCTACACACGCTGCTCTTTCTCCGTCAGCTTCAGTTGAAAGCCAGCCCCAGGAAATTACAGACACAAGTGAAAGGGCTTTGTGTCTTGCTGCTCCCCAGGAGCTGTGCATAAGAGAGCCAGTTGTCAGGGATGCGGGTGGCTTTGTCTGCCTTTGCCCTCAGCTTCCAGCTCCCTTCCCTGCTTGGCCCCTTCCTATAAAGCACAGCTCAACCCCACACATGACTGTGCAGGGGGAGGAGAACTTCCCGTGCTGCATGGAGAGCAGGGAAGCCTGGTAGCGTTGGGCCTTGGCAATGCAACCACAATGGCACAGCCAGGCAGGACTGGGTGGGTGGATGGATGGATCTCTTGGACAGAGTGCAAGCAAGGAGGTGGCAGAGCCCAGCTCTGCTTGGAGGACCCACGTCCATCAGCAATCCCAGCAAGGCTGCAGGACAGTAACTCGGCAGTGCAGCCCCACAGACCCAGCACAAGGGAACAGGAGCTCAGGGGACAGAGGGGGACTCCTGGGCACGAGGAAGAGAGGGAGGACTTGGAGGACACTCACATATTGGCTGGGGGTCTGGAACAGGCGGCAGGAACAGAGGAACTGGCAGCACGTGGGGTCCCGGTGGTACAAGAGCAGCAGCAGGATGAGGATCGCCACGATGAAGACAGAGGTGGACACCGCTGCCGAGAGACGGGAGAGGCGAGAGAGCCGGTGGTTCGACGTGCCCGCGGGCCTCCTCCTGCCGCTCGCTCTCGCCCGCGGCTGCCACTTGGAGAAGCCCCTGAGAAGCCGATTCCACCTGCTACCCGTCCCTAGAGAGCTACAACCCCTTTGTGCCCAACATCTCTCTTTCCCTACGAGACCGGGAACAACCTGCAGAGCCAGGAGGGGCTCACCCCATCCCGGACCGCGGCGGCAGCGACCGACCCGTGGGCACCGGCACCGACCGTCTCTCGTCCGGCGCTCTCGGCTGCCTCAGCACCGCGGCGGGGCGTCGGTTCGCCAGTGTTCCGGTCTGCCGGGAGCCCGCGGAGCCCACCGGCACCGCCGGCCCCCGCCGCCG
>VZTB01016910.1:46609-59045 GCA_013397245.1 Thryothorus ludovicianus | reverse complement strand
CCTCAATTAAGCGCCATGTCAACGCTAAGTAGCCGGGTACCTTCAGGGCACTCGCTGCCAGGTGCCCTGTCTCAGCCCGTAGCTCCCGGTCGCTCCCGAGCTCTCCTCCCGGCCGCAGGCTTTAAAAACCCCGAGCTTGAATTTGGGTCATATATCACCCACCTGAGCAAGGTGACTCTGCCCCAACACCCTCACAGCCCCCATCCCAGTGCCCAGGAAGGATTTACATCCTCACCAGGTGCGGCCAAGCTTCCCCCACTCTTCACCCATTCCAGAACACCACAAAAAACCAACACACCAAACTGTAGAGATATAGATGTATTTGTGGTGATGTTGCATATTTAAGACAACTTTACATAATGGTTCAGACACTGAGTTTTGGCGTCCTCCCCTGTGTGGCCCCTCTCCTGCCACATTCCTCCACAGCCCCAAAGCACCCCAGGCAAGGATGGGTGCAGGACAGGGGGGCTGAGTGCCAGCAGGTACCTGCCCTCACACACAGAGGTCTCAGTCCCTTTCGTTTTACAGTACACATCTTGCAACACCCGCATCCTTAAATTTGGAGACTAGGAGTGTCAGACCTGCCAGGTGGAGAGAGCTGGGGCAGGGGAGAAAAGTTAGGATGGCACAGATCCATGGAGACAGCAAAACCCCACCAGCTCCTGAGACCCTGCTTTGAGCAGAGGGTTCGGCCAGATGGGCTCCAGATTGTCCCCAGCTGTGAAGTGTTGTCCCAAGGTGAAACTAAATCCTGACTTCTCCAGCCAGCATCAGTCTTGGAGAGAAGAATGTTGAAGGCAGACCCCAAGGACATCCTGGGGGGACTGTGGGGAAGGGGGATGCTTCACTGCAACCCTTCCCAAGAGGAGGTGATGCCTCTTCCCTCTGGAGCAGTGGGAAGCAGAAACAGCAGAGGGAGGATGGAGCTGGCTGGACCTCATCTCACCACTTTGATTTTTGGCCAGGGAAGTGCAGCAGGTCCCGAGAGCTTCTGCTGACGTGGAAGAAAAAAGGTCGAGTCAAGGAGCTGTGGCACAGGGCAGCCCTCCAGGCACGGCTCATCCACAGCAGGACATCGGCCCCGTGGATGACATTTTGGCAGAGGACCAGGGCATCCTTTTGCTGAAGTGGAGACAGAAGTGGTGGGGTTTACAGCACGGCCTGTTGGACCTGAACCACACACTGAGCACTCCCTGCTTGCTGTTGCACAACACACCAGGGCTCCAGACATTTGGCATAGTTGGGCAGCTGCCCCACAACCTGGGGGCAATCCTGCCCCAAGGCCAGCAGGCTACAGGTCCCCAGCAGCCCTCAGCAGGAAATGGGCAAACAGCAAAACAACAATAATAAAAAAAGTATGTAAACGACCTAGCACCCTGTCCTGTAGCACCAGGACACCCAAGGGAACAAGGTATGTTACAGTCTGAGGGGAGATGGAGACACAAGGACTTCCCGGCCAACGCGGGGTCTCGTCTCTATTGCACTTTGCATCATATATATTTCGATACATATATTTATAAAAATACAAACTAAAGGGCTGGGGTGGAAGGGATGAGATGCAAACCCTGGGCCAGCAGCAGCTCTGTGCACACGGCAGGTTTTCACCCATTCTGCTTCTGCCTATCCCCAGTCCCTCATCAGTCCACCAGGGCAGCAGCCAGCAACAAGGGCCTATCCTGCCAAGTTCTAGCCCTGGGCTGGGCAGGATGCTGAGCTGGTCCAGAGCCTGCCCACCTGCCAGCTGTCCCTCCCTCCCACATCACCCTTTCCTGAGGCTCCAAGGCCTGGAGTAACAAATATACAGCTCTTTCCAGGTGCCTGCCATGCCCTCACAGAGATGGGCACTCCAACACGCTCTTCCTGGCAAGCAAGGACTCATTCCTGCTGAGATGGGCAAGACCCACCTCATGCCTCTCCCTCTGCCCAAAATACCCCACAGGAGAAGGTTTTCCCCTGCCTGAAGGTTCCGGTTTTCTCTTCCTCAAGTGACTACGGTGCAAATGGCACAGGGTGAAGTGGTCCAGAGACACCCCCCAAATCAGGAACGGAGGATGCTCCTTGCTCCCAAGGCTGCCCTCCGGCTGCTCCTGCTACCTCAGCCGCCCGTCAGGTTTGACAGGCCCCAGTTCTGATTTGGGGTCTGGGGAGAGGGAGCTCCAGGAGGTTTTGCTGCAGGTCTCCAGGGCAGCGCAGGCGGAGGGGCTGCTGACACAGACATTCGCTGCAGACCAGAAGGTGCCGATGGCAGCATCCACCCAGTCCTCCAGCTCCCTGCCCGTGAGCCGTGCCTTCCGCGCCGCGTCGTCCTCGGCCGCCTCGGAGCGCGGCAGGTTGAGGATCCCGCCCAGGCCCTGGAAGTTCTGGTCCATGTACTCGTTGCGGGGGGGGCCACCGTGCAGCCAGCTGCTGTCATCTGGGAAGGACAGAGAAAAAAGAGAGGGGATGAGCCACGCAGTAACCCTGTGGCACCCTGCAGGTCCTACTCCCAACTCCAGTTGGGGCACAGCACCCCTTTGCAACCCCAGCTCCCGTCCAGCACAAAGAAAAGGACACTGCTGGAGGAAGGATCTGACTGACATGCCAATGGGCTCTCCACAGCTTCCAAAAGGACAGTCCAGCCTAAGGATTCAAATGGACAAGGGGACACCAGTGGAAAATTGGCTCCAGTCCAGTCATCAGCTCCAGTCCAGGGGCCAGCACAGGGGGAAGCACTTTGGACTGCCCACGGGGACACCCTCTCATCCAGCCCCAAACTCCAAAGCATCCTCACCTTTCCTGAGAGGCTGCTTGCGGTTGAAGGTCTGAGGCACCACCAGGAACTGGCTCTCCCCCAGAGGCTCCCAGAACTGGAGGAGGCGAATGGTCCAGATGCCGGGGCGCAGGGGGTGGTTGAGGGGGGGCTTGTACTGGGTGAACTCTGCCTCAGCATCCACCGTGATGTCGTAGGAGGCGGCAATGACATAGGTGGGGTCAATCCACACCACCGTGGCCGTCAGGTTGGGACCCCGTGACCACTTCTGCATGGCCACTGGCTCATCGAAAGGCCCCATCAAGCCTCCAAAATTACGGAAGAGTCTTTCCTTGGGGTCCCACTCTGTGCCCACCTGGAGAGACAGGAAGCATGAGCAGTGGGACACTGGGTAAGGAGACACTATCAGCTGAGGTTGTGTGTTCCACTTCTACAAAACAGAGAACACATAAACCTTGGAGTCCAAAGCAATGGACACCCCACCATCTGTGGATCATAAGTCATAAGCACCAATTCAGTGGTGCAAGGCTTCCTGCAGCTACAGGTGCTGGATCTCACCTGCCTTTGAAAGATCCCCTATAGACCTGTTCTCCAACGATCAGCTCCTCACAAATAAATCAAACTCCCAGATAAAGGTTTGTTCTCAGACACAATAGCAGCTCTGTGCCCCCCTGTCCCCACGGCATGCAGGTGGGGCAGGGGAGGAATGGCAGCACAGTGTGAGAAAGCCAGGGAGGAAAGCACCCCATTTACCTCAAGGTTTTGCAAGCGGTTTGCCTGCTCTCCATGACCTGACAGCTTCAGAGTTCCTTGGGGCATCATCCATATCTCCAAGGATTCTGCCTGCCCAGTTGCCAAATTCTGCACTTCCTGCATCACCAGGTAACCCTGGAAACGGTCGTCATAGAAATATAAGTGCACACTGGAGGGGAAGCCTCGAGGCTCAAATCTGGAGAGATAGACAGAGAGGTTGCATATCTGAGCATAAGCATCCTTCCAGCACAAGATAAAGGCCTCCATTTGGAGCCTGGGTTGAGACCACAGAAAATACCCCACCTGCAGAGCTTGTCAGCCTTGGCTGCCAGCGTGGATGAGGCTTTGTGGAGCCCCAGCCTGGAGAAGGCTGTGTAGAAGGTGAGAGTGACATCGCTGAGACCACTGAGGCCATCAACACGGTCGTAGACGTTTTCCCAGTAGGCCTTGAGGGCTGGGGTGTTGGCAGGGTAGCTGCCGTAGAGGTGCGTGTCCAGGATCTCCAGCACCTCCTGATTCACCGTCGACTCAAACTTGCGGGCGAAGAAGGTGGGTCTGGAGAGTTGCTGGAAGAGCACAGGCATTTCTAACAATGTTGGCTGCACCCACTCTGTCCTCTCTCTCTAGCAGGATCCATCCTACCCACTTTGAAGGCACAGGCTAAGGAGCAGCATGGCAGAGCCAGCCTGGATGTGGGATGCTCTATGACAGGATCAGTGGGAGCACACCACCAGTTACTGGCAATGCAGATGGGTCCCCATCTCTCCCACCACCTCCCCATTTCCAAGCCCAGAAGCAGCCACGTGTCATTTAGCTCCTTTGCTGCAATCTCTATTCTGATGGGACCCCATCCACCAGAGCCACTGCTGAGCCCTGCATTAGCTCTGGCCATGTGGCACAGCCTATAGGAACAGGGTCTTGGGCTCTGCACATCTGAGACTGCTGGAAAATCCTGCCACAACTGCTCTTTTCAGGGCTAGCTCTATCTCCCCCAAACCTCCTGTGTTCAGTCCACATCCCCATGTACTGAGAGCATGGGAGAGATTTCATAACAAGGCATTTTGACCTGCCAAAGAAACAGCACTCTGAAGGGGTTTTACTAAAAAGGTGTTTGCCTCAAGTGATATATTTGCAGGGAAAAAGTGGGAAAACAGGAGAGAAAGTCTGGGAATAGGAGCAATGTTGCAAGCAGAAGCCTGGCTGCAGGGCAGGACAGTCAGGATAATCCCACTGCCTGTTTACAGACACATCTACACTGAGCCCCACGGAGGTACCTGCTCCAGTCTCTTGTGGGGACATGCACAGCAGCTGGCACTGCAGCCTGGTGTGCCCATAGGACAGCTCAGAGAGGAGAGGACAGGGAGGGGGGGAAGAGCAGGAAGAGAAAGGAGGATCTTTTTCACCTGTAGCCGAAGGAAGTCCTGGGGTTTGAAGTCATTTGGGGAGCACCCGCACCAGTCGACTATGTGTTTATATTGGCACTTACAGCCCAGCTTCCGGTTCCAGTTGGTCACTCGCAGGTTGTTATCGACCAGCGTCTCGCAGGCGTGGCTGTTCTCCAGGACTGTGTGGAAGAAGGACTGTGCAAGGCAGAAAAAGGACAGGACACCCAGTGGGATGGAGGACAGGTAGTTAATGTAGGAGGACAGACCCCAACTGCTACTGAACAGAAACTTATCCCCATTCTCAGCTCAGGGCAACTCTTGAGGAACCAGACTTGCACCAGTCCTTAATGGCCCAGAGGGTGACTGCACCTAAAGCTGGGCTGTATGTAAACACAACCCCTGACCAGTCTGCTCCTCTCTTCCCTCTTTCATGCCTAAATCTGGAAAAGGAGAGGCACAAAACTGCCTGAGCAGAACCAGCAACACCCTCTGCAGCTATTCAGAGCAGGGATGAAGTGGGAAAGAGATGTTAAGCACAATGGGACGAAAATCTGTCCCATGGCCCACGGGCAGCACCCACCTCAGCTGGCAGGAGTGTGTAGGTGTAGAACTGGCGCAGCTGGGACACCAGCTGGTCCTCAGCATAGACCACGTATTCCACAAAGCTGCGTGTCAGCGAGAACCAGTCGGAGCCCCCGTCCACCACGATGCCCTCGGGGATGTGGCGTTCGCCCAGGCGCCACATGTGGGAGTCACACTCGTGGAACAAGCGGTCCAGGCCCTGCTTCTTGATAAACCTGGGCATGGGGATGAGGAGTTAGGAGTGTCAACTACCTTGATAAGTGCAGATGCAGAACATCCCCTCCCTGCCACAGCTGTTTCGGTTCTTTTCTGCAATCCCTAGTTTTCTGTTCCTCCAGCTCAGCTCTGCCTCTGGCTGAGATTACCTGGCGTTGTCTCGGCCATGTGACTTCAGGAAGTTCTTATCTCGGTATTTGGACAGGAACATCACCAGTTCATCATTGGTCCTGAGGTGCAAATTAGGAATCATTAATGCTCCTGGCGTGAAGCAGCCCAGTAAACATTCACTCTGCAAGAGCCATTAGACACAAGGAGCCCACAGCTGCTGACTCAAATCCTTGTTCCATCACTGGGCAGACACAGACACAGACACAGCCTCACCGCACTCTGGCACCTCACATGCACATTCTCCTGCAATACCCAGACCACAAAACAGCTTCCAAGGTACTGGCTGGGCTTCTCTGCATACATGGGTCCAGCCTGGCCCCAGAGCATCATCACCAGCACATGGGTGCAATCTCCAACCCCATCTGCCTCAGCTCCCCATTCCTCCCTGCCACTCCCAAGGCTGCTGCAGCATCACACAGTCCCAACACCTCCAGCCCCCTACCCCCATCAAAACCCTCACCTTGTGGGGTAGTCAGTGGCACTCAGGTTGATGAAGAAGTCCCAGGGCCACTCAGACAATTCCAGCAGGTCCTTCATGCTACGCAGGTACATCTTCAGCAGGCTGGCACCTCCCCAGATGGTCACCATGCGCCAGGGTGTCACACGGATGTTGGGGTAGTGCCGGGCCAGCTCCACGGCCTCGCGATGCAGGTAGTTGGAGCGCTGCCAGGGAACATGGCTCACCCTCAGCAAGGAGCTCATCCTCCCACAGCCCTGCTTTCCTTGCCACCAGCCCGGAGCCAGCCCTTGCAACAGCCTCCTCAAGGAGAGAAGCAGCAAACAGGACAGGGGGGATAGATCCTGCTGCTTTGGGCAGCAGGGCAGGAGGGTCACAGCTCCACAGCAGCAAGGACTAACCCTATCCAGGCACTTCCCTCACTCACCACCACCCGTGCTTCAACTCTGCTCCCCCTCCCAGGAACTGATGGAGCACTGTTAGCACCCACTCCCTCACCCCTGCCACACACCTTGTCAACATGGATGTAGAAGAAGTGCTGCTGGTGGTACACGGCCTTGATGAGCCGCTTCAGCTGGCGGATGGCCCTGCCATGCACCACCAGCATGTAAGCAATGCGCACGGGCTTGCTGGGGGGGCCCTGCTGCAGCCGGCTTTCATCCCACTGGATCACAGGGCTCACCTTGCCTGCATGGGGAGGGAGAGGAGAGGGGTGTCAGCCACTCCCAGCCTTGGTATCTACTACCTGGAGCTCCTGAGCAAAGCCAGGGACAGCAGGGAAGTGCTCAGCTTCAGGCAAACCCCAGAGTGGCTGCAGTGCCAGGGCATGGTGGCACATGTAGTCCCTTGTGTTACACTGATGGGGGGTTTTGAGAAAGGGGGTGTCCTCCTCTGGCGCCTCAAAACAGAAAATGCAGCTGGGCCTGGCTCTGACCCCTGCAGAAATACAGGTTGGAATGAACAGCCCAGCTTAAGGCACATCTTTGACTGGATTACAGAGGCAGCAGTAATCTGGGAATCAGTGACAGATTGAGGCTGCTGTTTGCCAGGTGGGACAGTTTGCTGACATAAGGAAGGTGGCCTATGAGCCTGCCTGGGATATTCCCGATGCCCAGGGTGACCAGGAGCACTCCAGCAGGACTCACCTGAGAGCTGGCAGTGGCGAGGCACGGACTGAGGCATGAGGCTGCCAGCCCGGTGCAGACACACCACGTTGGCAATCTCCTGTTGGCACTGCTTGCTGCTGGCCCGGGCCAGTGCCGACAGGGCGTCTTTGCCCGTGATTTCGCACTTGGGGGTCAAACTGTTCTCGGTGGGCTGAGGAGCCCCCTCCACGCTGCCCGTGTCACCCTGCTGGAAGATGGCCAGCTGGGCCTCCCCGCGCAGCTCCGTCAGGTTCCTGTGGCTGGAGGAGTCCAGCATGGCCGGCAGCCTCCATCCTGGCTTGTGCCTGGCTGTGACAGCTCTCACCACCTTGGACACCACGGCCCCAGGGCTGTCTGGCCGGCCCCGCCACCGACCGTGCTTGCGGCCGGTGCTGCTCCGGCGCCCGGCAGAGCTGTCCGAGTCCTTGGAGCCATCGCTGCTCTCTGGAAACCCAGCTTTCTTCTGACGCTCCTGTTGCAGGTCCGTGTGGATGCAGAGGAGAGGACACACAGCATTAACAGCCTGCTTCCCTCTAGATCTGTCAGCATGCTCTTCAGAGCATCCCTGCACCCAGTCCCCACAGACTGCAATGCTGCAGCATGACAGGTGCTCCAGGACCAACCACTGTGCACCACAGGACATTACACAGCCCCTCACCACCTAAAACCCCAGGCTAGGACCCAACAGCAGCCCCCTGCCTATGTCCCCATCATGGGGACACCCAGACAGTCTCACTCTCTATGGCTGGGCTCACTGCAGACTAAATGGACACATTGGGTTGGGTCGGCACCAGCTACCCTCTGAGGTCCTGCCCACAGAGGGACATGATGCTGAAGATGAGCACTGGGCTGTACTGGCTGGTGATGGTTATTTCACTGGGAGGCTATTGGACCAGCTCTTCCCTGCCATGACCATGCTGTGAGCCCGAGCCCAAGCCCAGCACAGCCAGGGTCCCAGGCAGCCACAGCTGTGCTCTCTGGGCTGAAAGGACTGGACAGGAATGGACCAAGGCCCTGCCCACGCTCCCCTCCCTGGACCCCGGCTCTCCGTGCTAGGCTGGGGCAGGCACTGCCATCACCACCTTCTGGAGCAGTTAATTACACGTTGTTACCTCTGCCAGGCTGGCTGACCAACAGAGACAGTCGGCCTTAGGGACAGCAAGGAGCTGGGAAGTTTGGATGCCACACTCGTGGGGAACAACTTTCCCAGTGAGTGGTACTCGTGATGTCAGGGCCATGTGCCCCAGCCCAACACAGGCATTCCTGGATGACAGGCAGGCAGCTGCTGCTCCAGCCCAGCCTCCCAGGGCTGTCTCACAGCACCCCCAAACCCTGACTGCCCAGCAGTGTGCCAGGCACCACGGGGAGCTGTAACAAACATCCAAGGGTATTCCTGAGCAGCAACATCTCACAAGGATGGACAGATGCCTCACAAGGACAGCAGGACTGAACTAGCCTCTGGCACAGGACTCTCCTGAGGGTGTAGCTACTGAGAAGGTCACAGCCAGGAGAAATTACAGAGTGAAAAGGTTGGAAAGCATTTGGCAGATCTGCCCATTTCAAAGTTCCCAGTTGTGCTGGCACAGCCATGGCCAAACCACTGCTTAAATCCCAAAGTGCTGGTTCAATGGGGATCAGCCAAGCCTGCTTCCACCCAGACAGGCGTCACAGGCAGTGAACCCTTCATTAGTCACCACGCAGGACCATCTGTTCCAGAGTCATAAACCTGTTTTCCCCACAGAGCACTAAAGGAGAGGGCAGACAGAAGGCCACAAGTGAGGAGAGAGTCTCTTCCATGGTCGTACAGGAAGAGACTCGCTGATCCCACTCACATCCTGCACCCCCCAACACACCTGACTCTAGGGACACCCCCTATTGGATGCCCACTCCTGGTTACAGTGCTGCCTATCCCCCTGGAAGGAGCACTGTTCCCAGTTCAGGAGCATCCTGAACATTCCCAGTAGGGAAGTTGTTAGAACTATTGCCAGCCCTTCCGGAGCTGCCAGCCAAGGAACTCGAGGGTTTCTAATTACTGCATCACAGCAGAATGAGGCCCCCACCCCAGGCTGGCAGGGAATGGCTCCAGTCTCATTGTTCTGCTGTGTGGGACAGTCAGTGAGGCTCCTCATCCCCATCCCCTCCTGCTGACACACACAGATGACTCCAGGCGCCAGCCAGAGCTCACTTAGAATCACAGAATCATTCAGTCAGAAAGACTCACAGAGATCATCCAGCTGTTAAACCCCCTGCCATGTCCCCAGGTGCCACATCTACACATCTTTAAGACACCTCCAGAGACTGTGACTCCATCACTTCCTCATCCAGCCTGTTCAACGGCTTCACAGCCCTTTTGGTGAAGACATTTTTGCTAATATCCAACCTAAACCTCCCCTGGTACAATTTGAGGCAATTTCCTCTTGTCCTGTTGCTTGTTACTGGAGAGACTTGTCCTGTTCTGACTCCCCCAATGTGACACTGCCACACCAGAGTGACACAGAGCCGTGGGTCCTGCATCTACCTGCACCCCATCCCCAGCACAGGTCCCACTGTGCCTCTGGGAGGAGCAGAACTAACAGCACCTGGTGTCTGCAGGATTCCCTCTCTGGCTCTGGTTTCTGCCACATACCAGCACTCATCTGGCAAAACCACCATCAAAATGTTCCAGAGTCATCTGAGAAATCTTGAGTTAAAACGGGCAGAATAAGTCCCCTAAAAACAAGCTCTTTGGAAGAAAAAGTCACTATCAGGGAATCTCTTCTCCAGAATAAAAGACATTTCATAGGAAGCTTCTCTTGTGGCCACAGCACAAGAGGACACCCACACACAGGCCCCAGAGAGTGCCACCTCCTCCCTGGACAGACAAAGACAGGAGACCAAGTGGCTAAAACACTGCAGTGACAGATCCTCTTCTCCACCCACAAGGAAACTTTGTGGTTTGAGTTTTACTGGTGCCAGCTCCACCACGGACTAAGAGCTTCAGGAAGCTCCTGTGCTCACTCAGGGGCTGTGGGTGTCACAATGACAGAGGCAGGATCACTCTGGTCCTCACTTGTGTGGGGAGACACTCATGCAGAGCAGAGCAGGAATGGGAATTTCCTCTCTCATCCATCAGTCTGGATAGGGATTGTTTGATCCTGGTGGAACGAGGTTATTTTGGTTTCCAGAAGGAAACACAGTGTTGGCTTGGGCAGATGGAGACAGATACAGATACTCCTGGCCTGCATCCCATAAAGCTTGGTGAGCACAGGGAGCCTGCAGGACCCCAAAACAGGGCTTGGGAAGAGAGAGGTTCCAAGAGGCACAGCCAGCTCCAGTGCCTCCAGGACTCAGTGTCTCTTTCTTTCTCCACAGCAGTCACAGCTCTTTCAGGGTAGGGCTGAGCTGTGTCCATTAGTGGGAAGGAGCCATTTACTATGGCAATTAAGGAATCCCAAACTTCCACGAATCCTTTCAGGCCTGCAAGGTCAGACTCTCCTGGGACTGTTCCTCTGGCTTTACCAGAAATGCCCTCAGGGAAATGGTGTCTCCTCTAGGTCTGGCCAAAATCTGCAGGATGGCACAGAAACCGAGAGCTTTGCATTTTATAAGAAATAAAAGTTAATTGGACTTTTCCCAGCTTGCTAATGGGTTTGGGCTGTCCATGAAGTTAAGGATGGTTCTTGTCTTCTCCAAAGAAGCTTGTAAATTCCCAGGACTGCTGGTGGTGAACCAGCTCTTCAGGAAAGGGGACCCATGGCCATACTGTTCAGCTGCCCAGCTCAGTTTTGGGATGAAACATGGGGAAACTAGGCAAGAATCAAGGCAGAATGAGCCAGCCCAGGAAGCTGTGAAGGGCAGGAGCAGAGAACAGCAGACAAGCAGTGCAGGATGGTGCACAGGGAAAGAGAAGCCAGGATGGGTGAAGAAATTTGATCAAGGTCACAGAACAGTCTGCTCTCACACTTCCAGTGCCTTCAGAGCACGATCCTCTCCTTGCCACATTCATTCCCTGGTTCTGTGTTGGTGATGGGTGAATGGCAGCACACGAGGGTGCTCACGGCTGTTCCCCGTGGCCCAGGAGGAGGCCTAAGGCTGGGAATTCACCTGCTGAGTGAATGGTGTCACTTTAGAGACCTTCGCCACTGCAAGGGGCTGCTCCATTCCCCTTCTCATCTCTTTGCTCTCAAAGCTTTCTAGACCTGCTGACCATGGGATCCCTCCACACCAGGGAAGCAGTAAGGGGCTTCAGCCACTGGTCCACACAGACATAGCAGACCCGGACACAGTCTGGGCAGCTCCCAACAAATAAACAAATCCAAATTAACAACACAGGGGTGGGAGCTTGGTTTGAAGGTGGCAGCAATGTGCTTCATCAGCTTTGATACCTGCTCTGTGTCTGACCTTGGGCAAACTCCTCCACCAGACCATGCCTCAGTTTCCCCACACTCACAAGAAAGAAGTGATGCATTTGGCCTTAACAAGGTGTTTTGGTATAAAGACATCAGCGACTCCAAAAGGTCCCACTTCACAGGGATACCTCTCACCAGAACAGCTACACAGGAGCTGTCACAAACCTCCCAACTCTCTGAATTCCATGTTTTTTGGTTTGGCTGTCCCTGATCCCAGTTTCCCACAAACCCAAGTGCAAGATCCTCTCAAACTCCCCATACTCCCCACTCTGTGCCAGACCCAAAACAACCCCCCCGGGCCACCCTTCCCCGGTGCTGTGACCCTGCACTGCTGCAGCCAGAAGCCCCCCAGGCAAGATCCCGCTGCCCACCCCACCGCCAACACCTCCAGGAGCCCGAGGCTGCAGGACCTTCCACCCCAGGAGCCCCAATGCTGGGTCTGGCCCTTGCCAACCCCACAGAGCCCACCCTTTGTCCCGCCCCAGCTCCTGAGCAAGGCGACCCTCGCGGGGCACTGTCCCTGCCAAGGGCTCCCCCACCAAAGCCCCCTCCACGACCCCCCAGGCCTCCCCTGTGTCCCGCGTCGCCCT
>VZTB01016910.1:33121-45998 GCA_013397245.1 Thryothorus ludovicianus | reverse complement strand
GAATTAATGTGAGTGTATTAATGTGAGTGTGAGAGGGAATTAATTAATGAGAGTGAATTAATGAGAGTGTGAGAGGGAATTAATGAGAGCGAATTAATGAGAGTGTGAGACAATTAATTAATGTGAGTGTGAATTAATGTGAGTGTGAGTGGGAATTAATGTATGAGAGGGAATGAATGTGAGTGTGAAAGGGAATGAATGTGTGAACAAATTAATGTGAGTGTGAGGGAATTAATGTGATCGTGAAAGTGAATGTGAGAGGGAATTAATGTGAGTATGAGAGAATTAATGTGAGTTAATGTGAGTGGGAATTAATGTGAGTGTGAAAGTGAATTAATGTATGAGAGGGAATTAATGTGAGTGTGAAAGGGAATGAATGTGTGAACGAATTAATGTGAGTGTGAGAGAATTAATATGAGTGAGTCAATGTGAGTGAGAGCAAATTAATGTGAGAGGAAATTAATGTGAGTGTGAGCAAATTAATGTGTGAGAGAATTAATGTGAGTGAATGAGTGTGAAAGGATGTGTGAGCGTGTTAGTAAATGAGTGAATTCATGTGAGTGAATGTGAGATAGAATGAATGTGTGAATGTGAGGCAATGTGAATGTAAATGAATATGAGTGAATGTGAGTGGGACTGTGAGTGTGTGTGGGACTGTGAGTGATGTGAGTGTGCCCTGGGATGTGATGTTGCACTGGGGTTCATGTATGGTTGTGTGTGCCTGTGCCACTGTCACCCCCCCTGCCATGGCAGGGACACCTTCCCCTGTCCCAGGTTCCTCCAAGCCCTGTCCAACCTTGGACACTTGCAGGGATGAGGCAGCCACAGCTGCTCTGGGCACCCTGTGCCAGGGCCTGCCCACCCTCCTGGGGAACAATTCCCTCTCAAAATCCCATTTAACCCTGCCCTCTGGCACTGTGAAGCCGTTCCTTTTGTCCTGGCACTCTCGGTGGTGCAAATCAGCATCTCTGCCCTGAAACCAGCCTGGCTGCAAAAAGATACAGAGCCCAAATTCTCATGGCAAGGGAAAATTCACCTCTTTGTCAAAACCACTTACATGGAACCATGGATGTGTAAGAGCTCAGGTTTTCTGGGACTTTCTCTAAGTCCCCCTCCACCTGTCTTGGAATCCCTTTAGGCACTTCCCTTTAGGAAGGGGCTCTGAGGTCTCCTTGGAGCCTTCCCTTCTCCTGGCTGAACACCCTCAGCTCTCTTTGCCTTTCCCCTGTGAAAGTTACTGCGGGGAGAATTATTTCAGCAGAGGAAATAGGAAGCAGTGGCTGGGTGGTGATAGCAGCTCCTGGGAGTTTCACAACCTTCTGTGAGCTTTGTGGGCAGATTCTGCCAATAAAGCTGAGGGAACCCTGCAGCCTCAATGCCCCTGAGGGTTTTAAAAGGAAGAGGATTTGATAAGGAGGGGCTCCCCAGGCTGAAGAAGGGCTCTGAGCCATCTGCTGAACTCTGGGAGTGCTTCTCCTTTGCTGGGAGCAATGTGGTCCATGTGTCAAGAGCTGAGAGCTGCAAGAGTGTCTCAGCATCTCCACACCAGCAGGAAAAGGCTCCCTAGAATCCTTTAGGCTGCAAAAGAACATCAAGGCCATCCATTAACCCAGCACCACCAAGGCTATCACTAAACCATGTCCCCAAGTGCCACATCTACACATCTCTTAGACCCCTCCAGGGACTGTGACTCTACCATTCTCTCAGCTTTTTCCAGGGCTTCACAGCTCTTTTGGCGAAGAAATTTTCACTGATACCTAATCTAAACTGCCACTGGCACAACTTGCAGAGTTGTTTCCCCTTGTGGCATCCTGTTTCCTCTTGTCCTGTTGCTTGTTACCTGGGTGAAGACACCAATGCATCTCTAATTACAACCTCCTTTCAGGTATTGGTAGAGAGTGAGAAGCTCCCACCTCAGCCTCCTCCTGGTGGTGGTGTAAATCAGCATCTCTGCCCTGAAACCAGCCTGGCTGCAAAAAGATACAGAGCCCAAATTCTCATGGCAAGGGAAAATTCACCTCTTTGTCAAAACCACTTACATGGAACCATGGATGTGTAAGAGCTCAGGTCTTCTGCTCCCAGCTCATCACAAATGGACACCCAGACCTATGGCCTGTTTTTTGGGGGAGTGCCTGGCAGAAGAGTGAATATTTATGGGGGAGGGACCAGCATGCCAGGGGCAAGGCTACATGGAAAGTTCCAGTGGGGAGTGATGCTGCAGCAGCTGGTGCTGGGGCTATGGGCTTGTGCTGGAGTCCCGGGGTCTTTGTCCTTAAAGATGTGCGTTCTCACACTGCTGGAGCCCAGCTGGGCACCAGCAAGGGGCTGGACCTGCTTTCAGGGTGCAATAAACCCTTTAGCAGGGGGGAACCTGCTGCACAAACGCAGTCACACACCATGGCCGATGCTCTCCATGTCACTGAGAAAGCAGCAACACTTCACACAGAAAGCATGTGCCAAAAAAGAAGTTAACAGCAAAGCAGAGAAGAGCAAGGTGATGGTACAGACCATCTGTGTGCTCCCAATTTGGGGGTCTGTGGGACCAAGGGCTGGGGGAAATGCCATTTCTGCACCAAGATCCTGATACACCTCACCCTCCACATGAGCACCTCATGCAAAAGCATTTGGATATAACATTTCCCACTATCCTGGTTCCCAGGAGCTTCCAGCTGGCATTAGCATGAAAAAATATCAGTCTGAGGTCACCAGTGGGTTTGGGAGCCCCAGCCCACATGAACAGTGCAGCCAAAACAGCAAGTGAGATGAGTGGTGAGCACAGGGCACCAGCTCACTCACCAGCCCAGCCTCACCTCCCCTGCCTGGTGGGTCTCTGGCCTGGACTGCCCCACTTCAAGAGGGAGAACTTTGTTCCCAGCACCATGGTTGTACAGATGAGGACTCCAAATTGCATTTGCAAAGGGATGACTTTATCTTCAACCCTCTGTGTGCCTCCACACAATCTCCTCGTCTCTGATGCTGCTTCAAAGAAACATCCAAGCCTTGGAGAGCAAGAGCTCTGCTGTCGAGTTGGCTCCTGCCTGAGCAGAACATCAACCCCATGTGCTCTGTGCAAGTCTCATTGGTGCTGCCAGCAGCAGGAGCAGCCCATGGGGTCAGATCCTTGCTCATCTCCCCCACACTGTGCTGTAGAGCTCCTCACTGGGCTGTGCAGCTGATGGCACGTTGGCGTAGATCTGCTCCTGCTGTGGCACGGGCTTCTGCACTCTGGCATATAATGCCTCTCTTTTATCTTCCAAAGGCTGGGAAAGGAGGGAGATAAACAAAAAACATCCTTTGTGGGGCTGCTTCAGGCAAACTGGAACCTCTCTGTGATGTTTTAAGCACCCAGGAGCAGCCACAGGGTCCAGAGAGGGAACCAGCATTAGCCAGGGTCACCCGCACCCCAGTTGGGCACCTCCCTTTGCAGCCCTCTCCTTCCCCACTCAGCCCATCCTGCTCCCCATTCTGTCACCCACCCACTCCAGCTTTCCTCCCACCGTCTCCAGCTTGGCAGTGCTGGGCATTTTCCTACCTGAGCACTCTGCCTGACCTCCATGTACTCCATCGGGGGCGTTTCCAGGCGGCAGAAAGCCTCAGCATTGCTGTACTGGCCCTCAGCAGAATCTGGGTCGTGGTTGATGTCTGCATAGTTCAAGGTTTCTGCTCCCTGGTGGAGAAGGATGAGCTCTTCCCCTGCTGCCAGTCCCTGTCTGCATCCACAGGGGCAGGAATACCTCCCACCCTACTTCCCTTCCTGATGCGTGCTGAGCTGGCTGCAGGGGCACTCGGTGGAAATAAAAACTGAAGCAATGGTTGGCTCAACATTCCCCAGGGGAATTCTAGTGACACCAGCCCCTCCTCAAGAGCTGGCAGAAAATACTTCCCAAGCAGTAAGCAAGGAGCAGCTATCCTGCAGCCACTTCAGGTGTGCTTTGCTGCAGGATCCCAAGGCTGTTTCACCCAGAGAAGCAGCTCCCATGCTTGGAGACGTTTGGAGAGACACCTCTCAGCTCAATCCTAAATTCCTTTACCATGAATACTCTGTGATAGTCACACAAAGTCCCTGGTTATATCTTTCTGCTGGCAAACAGAGCCCAAAGGATCCCTCCCAGCCTGAAGTGTCATGAACCTGGCTGAAAACAGCAGCTCTGGCAGCTCTCCATGCAAACAGAGGGCACAGAATTCCAAGAACTCATGAGGTTTTCCTTACTGTAGGTGACATGCTGCGAGTCCTTTCCATCTCTATGGCTGCACTGGAATGGGCTGGATGAATAATGGAGGTGGCTGGATGTGAGTGAAAACAGAGGAAAAGAAACATTGAGAAACTGCACTGCCACTTGCAAACCCTGCCATAAAGCAGGACAGGAACCTGACACTCCAGGAGCCATCTAAACTAAAGCAGTTCTTCAAATAAAGCCAGACCCCACCTGCCAGCTGGCAATGTCCCCTCCTGTCCCTCCCCATCCTTCACACTGCCCTTAAATTCTGCATGAAGCCCAGTGTAAGCCTGGCCCATGCAGGTGAGCCCATCTGGAGAAGATGATGGTGCCCAGGCAAACTCAAGCAGATTCTGTGCCCAGCAGCTCCCACCCCAAGGGCTGTCATTCCCTGCTCCCAGGGATAACACCCATGGGATAACACCCATGGGATGGTCCCACTGCTCCCTTGAGGGAAGGAGACCTTGGTGTAAGTCTCAATGATGGACTGAGGAACTGAATGGATCAGGAAAGGAACAGAGGAGGAAAAAGAAACAGAGGGGAAAAATAAGGGAAGCTGAGCAGGCTCTGTTACAGAAACAGGATGTGTGTGGCACTGACAACTTCGCTCACCCTTCTTCTTCCTGGACAGTATTACCAGAACACCAGCAGCCACTGCAAGCAAAAAAAGAATCACAATGATGGCTGGAATGAGGACGTGCTCAACCATGTTCAAGCTGCAAGAAAAAAAAAGAGTTTATGTTGTCACACTTCTCACGATGAACCAGCACAGAGCAGGGCTGCAGGAAGCAGCTGTGGGTGACACAGAAGGAGCTGTGCATGGCAGGGCACTGCCAGCTGGGCATGGAGCAGAGCAAACCAAAAACTGCAGAAGCAAATTGACACTTGGTTCTGGGAGCTGCTGTGTCATCAGTGATTTAAAGAAGGGTTCTTGCATTTGCTCTGGTTTAACTCCACTCTTTGTTAACCGTATTTGTTACCAGCAAGCAGGAGAAGTTGGTGAGCCAGGACACCCTTGAGTGTGCTGATGGAGAGCCCCAGCTTTGTCTGCTGCTGGCATCACCTCCCACAGGCAGGAGAGAAGGGGGGAAGATCTAACACTCTGCTTTTCATGCTTTTACAACTATCTCTGCCAGGCTCTCTGTGACTACAAAGAACAAGACACTGGGAAGCACTTGGCTTCTCATGAACAGTCTCACTGAGTTTTGGGGAAGGAAATGGGGTCTGTTGCAGGCAGAAACCACTTTTCCCATGTGATTCATAGAATTAGAGAATTATTTGGTTCAGAAGGGACTTTAAAGATTATCCAATTCCCACCCTCTGCCGTGGGAAGGGACGCTTTCCACTAGGTCAGGTGGCTCTGAGCCCCATCCAGCCTGGCCTTGAGCACTTCCAGGGATGGGGCAGCCTGTGCCAGGACCTCACCATCCTCACAGGGAAGAATTTTTCCATGTGGAGTGGTCTCTAAAAGCAAAAGCAGGAGATCTGGATCCTTAAGGGAAGAGTGAAGACCCTGATGGTTGCTGGGCTCCAGCTGCACCAGAGAGCTCATGGAGAAAAGTGGCTGCTGTAGGCAGGAGTTGGTGCTACTCACAGTTGAGGGGTGGAGGGATTTGATGTTGATTGCACTGTTTCCCCCTGGGAAACTGCCGGTGTGCAGCCTGTTACAGAGAGAGTGAGATCAGGGAACAAGGTGGCGGTGTAGGTCGATGATGGGAGGGTGGAAGAAGCTGTAACAAAAAGCAGAGAGGCGTGGTTGATCTCTGTGGGGAAATATGCTGTTGGTTTTGCAGTAAGTCAGAAGTGAAATATATCCTGCCACAGCAGGAGAAGCTGGGTCCCCTCTGCCACATCCAGAGGACGGACACACCTTGAGGTGGAGTGCTGTAAGCCCCTTCTCCTGCCCACAAGGCTTTACACAGTCTCAGTCCCCCCCCCAAAAAAATGCACAAAACAGATTCACCCTGCAGAAAGAGAGTCTGGGCACCCTATGCCCAGTTTAGTACTAACACAACACCACATATACACATATACACATATTGTCCTGCTATGGGCTGATCCCTGGCAAAGCAATGGAGAGGGATGTTTCCTGTGCCCAGAGGTGCTGCCTGTCCCAAGTGGGAAATGAGGCAGCACAGTGCAATAAGAAACTCCCCAATGTGACACAATAAGGCAAGGAGGGCACAGAAAAGGCCAGCAAGAGCAAATGAGGAAGAAAATTGGACACAGAGAGCACGGTGCACCTCAGCAATGGAGATGGCTGATGCTGGGGTGCCAAGAAGGGGCTCTGAGGAGAACTGAGAATAGGGAATGAGTGATGGTGGCACCCACTGCACTCTGGTGACACACCCTGGGGCTGTCCCACCTGCATGGGCACCCATCAGCTCCAGGCTGTCCCCATTACAGCCCCCCCATTACAGCCAAGCAGCTGGAGGGGGACACACCCATGCCAGAGCTGGGGGACCCACAACCCTCGAGCACTGACCTGTGTCCACGATCATCTGCACAGCATCACTCACATCAGACTGAAACATTCCTGTTCGCACCCCACAGAAGAAGGTGTCCTCATCCTCCTTGGACAGACCATCCACGGTCACCGTGAATGTCCGGTGCGTGCGGTTGTCCTGGATGGAGAACCGGCCCTGCTTCACCTTGGGCTTCGACTCCGAGGTGATGACGATGTCGTTACCACAGGTACGAAAAGGTATCCAAAAGCTTGGTTCGCACCAGAATTTCGGCAACTTCTCCTGGCCCGGCTGATACTTGCAGGTAACCGACAGGGAACCCCCCAGGGATCCCCTCACGATCCTCATCGCCCCGCAGCCTGTGGAGACACACGGAGCCGCGGGAGCGCTGCCGCCGCTCGGGCACCTCCCGTCCCACGGGCCCGCCCCGACGACCGGGGGCTCCGGTACCGCCTTACCTGGCAGCAGCGCCCAGGCCAGCAGAGGCAGGAGCTGCATGGCCGCTCCGGGACAGCGGGGCTCAGCGCGCTGCCGCTCCCGCTTCCTCCCCGCGGAGCCCGGCCCGCCCTCGGGGCCGCCCCCGCGGCGCGGGCACCGCGCTGGGACGGACAGCGGGGATCCCCGGGATTGCCGGACAGCGGGATCCCCGGGATTGCCGGACAGCGGGGATCCCCGGGATTGCCGGACAGCGGGGATCCCCGGGATTGCCGGACAGCGGGATCCCCGAGACTGCCGGACAGAGGGGACCGCCGAACAGACAAGGGGAAGGAGCGCGGGATGGAGCCGGCGGGGGAAGCAGGGAGGGCCGGCGGGGCCCGGTGCTGCGCTCCCCCTGCCCGCACCGTCGGGACCGGGCTGTGCCGCCGGGGCCGTAGGGTCCGCAGGCTGACCCACATTACAGCCGGGCTCACGGCCATCAGCGCCAGCAGCTGCAGCCCTCCAGCGCTGGGAAGGATCGGAGAGCGCTGCCGACCTCCTGAGGAGCGCCTGGCGAGAGCGTCGGGGTCGAAGGATGGATGCAGCGGGTGCCAGATGGGCACCGAGTTTCTGTCTCGCACAGGGTGAAAACTCCTCCCGCAGTCTGGCTCCGGCCCCACAATGTGGGGGTCACTGTTGGTACAGGGAAAACGTTCACGGACCGACCTGGGGTTATGATCACCTTCGCATCAGCACTCTCAGGTAACGGCAAAAATCCCTTTTGCATCCCCTTCTTCGGGTGGATCCAGTGTGGGGCTCCAGCCTCGGTGGTCCACTCAGCCCTGCCTGGCAGCAGCCGAGGCAGCACCAGCAAGAGCCACATGTAGGTGTCGGGGAAGCCCTGCTGTTCCTTTTCATTTTGTCTCTGGGGCTTCGCTTCCTCTTTTGCCTCTGGTACCTCCTCTGTTACTGCTGGAGATTTAACAAGATCATGGCATTTCCTGTTTCCTCGAGTTTCCACTTCTCCTGGGCACCGAGATTACTTGCTGTGCACTGTGCCCTTGCCCAGGGTCTCCCGTTTCTTCCTCCAGCATAGTCCCCATGCCAGGACACAGCCTGCCTCTCACTGCCACACTGCCCAGCCCCTCTGGATGGGCAGGGCACCCAGTAGGAGAGGCAGCTCAGCATGGCACCGGGACCACCTGAACCCCAGACAATCCTCCAGGCTGGGCAGTACTCCTGCATGGCCACCCCATCCTTCCCAGGGGATTGGAATGGGTGACCCCAGCCCCTTATCCCAGTGCAGCTGGACAGGAGCATCCACTTCTCTTGCCAGCACATCTCCCCAGGCTGTTCCCAGCACAGCCCCTCTGTGGCTCAGGAGCCCCATGCTCTGATCAGGTCACTCCAGGTCTCCTCTGTGTCCCCAGACCCTGCAGGTGCTGAGTGAGGGGCAGAGTTGTGGAAGGACACTCTTCCCTGGCTGTTGCTCAGCTGGAGACAGGCACTTGGTGGATCAGGCAGAGGTGGCAGGGCTGAGGCTCCTGGGGCTGAAGGCTCCTCTCCCCATAAGGAAGCTCAGCTGGGCCATGGTGGAGCCTGCATGGCACCGTGACTCCTGCCAGCCCCCCTGCAGCGTGTCCCCACACAGGTTTGTACATGAACGGGCATCCTGGGCAGTGCTGGCAGCTGAAGGAAGGTGCAGACAGACAGACAAGCAGACAAGGCCCTGCAGGATACCCAGCCTTTATGGCAAAATTGTCAAAGGTGCCCTGGTGCTGCTGGAAACCACCAAGAGCTGCAGGTTTTCCTGGCCATGGCTCCTGCACCAGCTCCTCACCCAGGCTGCTCCACAAACCACAGCCAGTGCCGTGGGCACCTTGATGCTGAGCAGAGGTAGCAAGTGGAAAACACCGAGCTGTGTAGGAGGTAGGAGGTTGTGCTAGAGCTTCAGTAGGGTCTGGGGAATGAGGATGAGGACTGGGGTTCTCGCATGTCTGCCAGTTTGTCACAGGAGGATCTGTGATGTTTATCCCAATTAAAGTGAGTGTCAGTTGGAAGGTGAAACCAGAAAGGAAGTAGGGCAATCCAGGCACAAATCAGTGCAACGGAGTGTGATGAGGAATCACTCTGCCTAAGGTGGGGAGAGCCCTGCAGAGAGCCCCCAACACCCTCCAGCCAGGGCACGGAGTGCTCCAGAAGCCCTGGGGAATGGATAAACACAGCCCCCTGCACAGGGCAAGGCACTCTGCTCTGAACCAGCATCTCTGGGGGGCTGTGGCAGGTCCTGGGAGCCAACACCTCTCTCTTTTGGCAGAAAGAGGCCCGGGAAGCACAAGGCAAGGCTGCTCTGTGAGAGAAGCAGCATTGCTGGAATGCTTTTCAGGAATCCCGCTGATGCATCCTGACAGGAGCGCATCAATTTGCCTTTCGGTCTGTGCTGCGTGCGGGGCTGGAGCGAGCACCCTCACGCGGCTCGGTGGCCGCATCAGCGAGCAAAGCTCTGCCAGAAGCCGGGCGGAGCCGCCGTGATGCTGTGTGGGCACGGCACAGGGGATGGGATGAGCTGACACTGTGCCCCTGCAGCCCCTGCCTGCTCCTGGGCAGCGCTCCCAGTCCCTGCTCAGCAGCAACGGGTCACAGACACCGTCAGATGCTGCTTTTGCTCTGGTTTTGCAAGATTATGAGTCTAGGTTTACTATCTGGTGTTGGTCCTAAGAAAAAGCCTCAAAGACTTCCTGAGAAGGCAGTAATTGAGTGAACCAGAGTGTGCATCTCCTTGGTTCGGGGCCCAGCAAGATCTCCCCCAGTTCTCATCCCACTGTGTTACCCACCACCACAGCTGAGCCTTTCCAGACTCCTGTCTTCTCTTGGCTTAAATAATATTTCCAGTCTCCGATTCTGTTATTTGATCTAGGGCCTTTGAAAAATAATCGAGTTGTTTCAGTCTGTCCTTCACAGGTAGATTTGGCAAGTTTGGTGCAATCGTCCCTAGGAGATAAGGCTGAGTATGATAATGTAGGTAATTAGTGCTGGCTGATTGAGCAGTCTGATCTCTCCTTTCTGCTGCCGTCTTAGATAACCAAGATAAGTCCAGATCACTTCCAGACCTTCCGATTTTAGCAAAACCACTAAAAGTGGAAAAACATGCTTGCCGACTTTGTGGTGGTGGAGGATTTGTCCAGGGCTCCACCTGCGGCTGGAATTAGCCAGAAAGGACCAAGGCAGGGGTTATTTAATGCAAAGAAATTAGAATCCATACTCGGTGGATTCAGAGGATGAAATTCTGATCCCTTCCCAGCTCATGGAGAAGGAATGACTTCAGCAAGGCTCCGGTTTCCCCCGGATGTGTTGTACAGAAAATCCAGGGAGATATTACAGCAGTTAATGGGGTTGGGCGGCAGAGAACAAGCAGGAGCAGGCCAGAAGGAGTTTCTGCTGGATTTAAACCTTCCACTGTTAGAGCTGTACTTCTCAAGGCAAATACACAAGGAATTAAGCTACCAGAGATACAGTCGTGGAGGAAACACACAAAACAATGGATCTAAATTGCAGGTTCGTTTGGAATCACTCCTGCCGTTTACAGGTAATTTCCTCCGATTTCATTGCATTGATTTCAGCTGGTCAGCACTTGCTCGGGGCTATAAATTGTTCACTGGCTGCCAGAAACCTCTACCGGGTCTGGGGGAGGCAGTAGAGCAAGTGGTTTGCTCTGGGTGGTGGGGAAATGCATTCCTTGGTGTGTGAAGGGAGGCAGCGATGCAGGTGTTGGGCTTCTGGGCTCTGATAAAGTTTCTGTTGTCACTTATCTATGATGGGTCAGGTCCTCCAGCATGATAAAGCCCTTGGAGCAGGGCCAGGGCTTTGCCAGCAATCTGTGTTGTCTCATTAGGCTGCATTACATTTGGAGATATCATGATAGACGGGAAAATTTTCTTCCTCCTGAGCGTGGTTAAACCTGCAGGGCCGAGTGTGTCTCTGGTGCAACGCCAGTGCCTGCAGAGGGAATGGACAGCTTGGCTCTGGGAGGCTCTTCAGTCAGCAGCAGCTTCTCCCAGCTCTCCTTTGTGACTCAGGGCAGTTAACAGAGGTTGCTCGAGCTAAAAATTCAGAGAATGCCCTCTGAGCCCCATAGCTTCTCCTGCCAGAAATTCCCATCCAGGGATAAGCAGACCCAGAGCCTCAGACCCAGTGGGATGTTGGGGGCTCACTCTCTCCTTCACTCCCACCTTTCAGGAGAGATCTCTCTGGGTCCCTGCCCAGTTTGGGTGCCCAGGGCAGAGCTGTGCAGTCCCTGCAGCACATCTGGGTCTGTGGTGCCCAGCAGACAGCTCGGGTCAGGCAGTGCCACCCCTCTGGGCCAGGAGAAGGCTGAACGTGCACTCAGGATGGTGGCACAGAGTCTCCATCCCCAACGGGCCAAGACAACCACTGGTACATCCACAGGAAGCGTTGTGCTGACATCCAGGGGAGTTTGGGATTTTTGACAAGCTCTTGGTGTGTTTAAGGGCTGTCCTGGCTTTGTTGAAACCCTCCTGAGGTTTGCTGCTCTCTTTTTCTTGCCCCTGCCTGCTATGGGGGGTATGCACTATGTTGGACCACTTGTTAATTTTCTGTTCCAGACACCGGGCTTGTGATATAATTTAATTTTGTGCTGTTGTTTGTCTTCCAGTGCATGAGGGCATGGTCTGGCTGGATGGACTGGGTTGGGTTGGGCTTTTTGTCTTCAGGCAAGCCTGAACCCCACTGTCCCTATTGGTTTCTTAAATTTTTTCTGCCTGTTATTTCCCAGTCCAATCATCCAGCCCAGCAGAACCACCTCTGCAGTCAGAGGAAATAAACATATAATTAGCAATGTCAGGGCCAGGCAGTCAAACAGCAATCGGATGGGTGCAGATGGCTCTTGGAAATATGGTCTGTTCCCCTGGCTTGAGGCCATCTGGTGAGCTGGAAGGAGGGGACTGAGTCAAGTCTCTCTTAAATAAACTTCTGAGTAAAGCTTAATTTATTTCCAGTGCAATTGACAGCATCAGATTGCTCTAAAGGGAATGATAAAGAAAATTATCTCAGCGAGATATTGACTGTCACTGTCAGGTTTAGGCACAGCTTCATCCTGTTTCTAACAATTCTTTTTTGCTTTAAGCAAGGTCCTAACTGGGCTCTGTAAATGCAGTGGCATCCCAAAGAGGACCTGCCGAGGCAAAGCAGGCTCAGCACCAGTTTGGTAAAGAAGCTGAGGTGACCGGCAGTGACCATCAGCCTCCGTGCTCCATCCCGGCTCCATCCCTGCCTCTGGGCGCTGCCTGGAGGGGGCTCAGTCAGAGCAGCCCCGGGGCGGGCGTGAGGCTTCCTCAGTGCCAGCGAGCCCGCTGTGAATCGGGGCTGGAGCAGCGCAGCGGACCCGGCTCGGCGCTCTCAGCTCGGCGCTGATCGGAGCTGAAAATCTCTGAGCCCGGAGGGAGAGGGGCAGCGATTCCCGGCGGCGCTCGGGGACCCTCGGGCCCTGTCACGGTGCGCAGCGATGGGGAGGGAGCAGCGGCTGTGCCGAGAGTCCGGCGGGCTCTGCCGGCGCGGGGGGCGCTCCCGCCGCCTCCCCGCCCCCGGGCGGGACCGGCACCGGGACCGGCCTCTCCCCGCTCCCCCCGCAGCCTCCTCCGGCCGGGGGAGCCCTGCGAGTGGCGGCCACAAGCACCGGGCACCGCTGTCCTGCGGGGCCGAACTGGGCCGGGCTGGGCCGGGCCGAACCGGGCCGGGCTGTGCCGCACCGGGCGGGCGTTG
>VZTB01016910.1:0-15349 GCA_013397245.1 Thryothorus ludovicianus | reverse complement strand
GGTGGACGGCGAGAACGTGGAGCGGGAGAGCCATCAGCAGGTGGTGGAGCGGATCCGCGCCGCCGCCGGCGCCGTCAGCCTGCTCGTCATAGACTCCACGGCCGAGGATCAGCTGCCGAAGCGGAGCGCGGCGGGGGCCGAGCCGCCGGTGGTCGGCGGGCAGGTGGCCCCGGTGCCGGCGGAGCCCGCGGCGCGGGAGCCCAGCGGTGGCGACCAGCGGGTAAATGAGCGGCCGGGGGACTGGGCTCCGAAGTTTTCGGGCCGGAGGGCGCTGTCCGAGGAGGAGGAGTCGCGACCGGCCGCGGTCGTCGCCCTCCGGACGAGCGAGCGGGAGCCGCGGCAGACGGGGCATCGTGTGTGGTTTCGGTCTCGATTTTTTCTTTCTATTTTTTGGGTTTGCTTTAAACGCGGCTCCCTAGAAGCCCCGGGTCTTGCCGCGCCCGACTGCTTTGCGTTTTTTGTTTTAAATATTTTTTTTCCTTAATTGTCGTGTCTCCCAGCCGTGTCAGTGGCGGGCGGGGGCAGGCGGGCACGCCGGGCGGGTTGGACCCAGAACTGAACCCGCTGGGTCCCGGAGCCTTTCTGAGCTGGTAAAACGGGGTGAAAAAAGCAACAGAGCGAGCTTTGACATGCAGCTGAGCCCAGGACTGGGCTGAGGGTGGCTGGCACTAACCCACCTGAAAATACAACAAAAGACACGTGTCAGGAGGTGTTTTTTGGGGCTGAGACTGCAGGTGTTGGTGGCAGTCACTCCTGCTTTGAGTGTGTCCAGTCTGTGCTGTGGAGATAGCGAAGCCCTTCCTGGGCTGGGGGCTTGATCGTGGCAGTCGATCGCCACAGACACTTCCTAACTCAGGAATGTCGGCTTTAAGCACGCGTGGGAGTGAACAGTTGCACAAACAAAGTGATGTAGAAAGGTGAGGAATTGAGAAACAGCTGACCTTTCATGCCCCAAGTGGTTTCTAAGAGACGCTCTGAGATAATACTGCTTTTTATTTACCCAGCAAAGGCATGTTTGTTGTTACAACAGACATGTGGATGGCTCCCTGGGCAGCAGCCTCTTGTCCCCATTGTGAGGAACTTTCTGGGGAGATCTTACGACCTGTTCCCAGAGGGGTTGGTGCTTCCCAGTGTTGATGCTGAGCCTCAGGAAGACCTTGGTGCCTCACTGAGCTGTTGTCACACTGGATTTTGCTGAGGATTAGGTGGTTTTGAGCTGTGTCTCCTGTTGGGCTTTAGCTTTGTTCTTGTTCCCCTGGTTGGGCTGATCCACTGCAGGCACAGCTGTCATCCTTGCCTGGCTAAAACATCACTCCAGCACCTCCTTGATGGGCTTATTTGGGTGGGAGCAGCCATGCTCTATCCCTGTGCTGTCTCTCTTGCTCACTGTCCCCTGTGTCATCCCACATCCCTCTTGTGTGGCCCCATGCTGGGCTCCAGTGCTGCCCCACACCGAGAGAAGTCACAGGGCTAGCGAGACTGTCTATGCTCTGCTTTCTGCTCCCAGACCTCTCCATGGGCTGGGAAAAATAAAAGGGATGTTGTTAATGCAGCTCAGGTGAGACCCCTGGCCAGACTTGGGGGCTGAGGACGTGCGGTCCCCAAAGAGGATGGAGCTGTCATGCTGTGAGACTGCCTGCTTGCTGTGTTGGCTGGAGTGATGGAAAGAACTAAGGAAGCTGGAGATGTCCCCCAAGATTTTGGGAGGCAGCCCCAGCTGGAGATACCTCACAGGCTTTGGGGGACAGGCTGGGGGCACAGCTCGTGCAGTTGCTGCTGGCGGTTTCTCTGCTAGCGGTTTCTCTCCTCGCTAGAGCAGGAAGTGGGTGACATGGGGTGACATTGCCAAAGGCCTCAGACAGTTTCTCAACAGGTAGCAGCAGGAAATCTTGTGGTTGAGGGCAGGTCCCAGTGAAAAAGGCAGGTGGGTTTAGAGGCATCGCCCCAGCCGGGCACCCAGCAGGCAGGGTGGGAAGATGCTGGGCAGGATGCCGAGCCAAGCCAGAGCAGGCAGAAAGGGATTTCTTTCCAGTGAGGCAGGAACACACTGGTGCCCTGTTCCCAGCCCCTGGCAGTGAGCTGGTGCTGGCTACTCCATCCCCTCACAGCCCCATCCCATCACTGTGGGTTGGTGGGATTCCCTGGGATCACAGGAGAAGCAAGAGATTTGCATGTGTCAGAGTCCTGTTTGCTTTATTGGGCTGGACTTGCCTTTATTTGTTTAACAAGCCTGGAGACGTTCAAGAGCTGGGAGACCTGCTTGTGGTGAGCAGTGTTTAGTGTCTGCCACCTTCCAGCAGAGTCCATTCTCTCTCCAAGCCCTGCTGGGTCCTGCATGATTGGGACTACCAGGGGGTTGGAGACCCCCACAGATCCCTGAGGCAGCTGTGGGAGACTCATTGTGGTCTCCTTTTAAATTCCTGTCAAACCTTGAGTGTGCAAATGCCCCTGATGCTGTAGTGGAGGTTTTGAGCCTCTCTGGGGAGCTGATCCATGCACCCCTGTCTGTGGTGCTGAGCCAGCATGGTGACAGTTTCACACCCCTCAGGTCAGCCCCATTTCCTGGGGCCCTGTGCCATGGGGGTGTCCCTCCACCAGGAGCTGTGACAGTTTGTTTCCGGAGGCTTCAGCTGCTCGGGAGTGTCTTGAGAAAGTTTCATGCAAACCACACAGTGTTCCCAGGGCAGCACTGGATCCTGCCAGCACAGTGCCCTGGTACCAGGGCAAGGCATTTGTTACTAGCCCTGGGCTTCCAGCTTGCAAATTTAGTGTTAAATTAGAGCCCTCCCTGCCAGCAAGGCTCATCCCTCCTTGTAAAACCTGGGAGAGCCTCCCAGGGCTGAGTTTCAGAGTGTAACAGGGAGCAGTTCCCCTGGCATTGGGAGCATTGCACTGGGGTAGCTGGTGTTTAATTACGAAATGAATGAAATTTCCTCTCGAGGCAGCTGCATGAAAAGCAGCTCCAGTCAAACAGGACGTGACAGGGATGCTGCAAGGAGGCTGCTTTGCATCCCCTTTGTATGAAGCCCGAATGTGTGCGCCAGATTTTGGGACCCGTGTGAATTTGCTGGCCCAGGCATCGTCAGAGCTGTTGTGTTTCTCTTTGAGTAACTGGGAATGTTGCTGCCGCCAGCAAGCTTGATGCTGCTCGTAGGGCTGTAGGGAATTTCTTGGGACTTGAGGCTTCAAAAGCTGTCCTGAAATTGCTGTTGGGGGGGCTTGGAAATGGGGAGTGGGTTCTGACATACTGTGCAGCTGGGGGTCCCCCACAATCCTGGGATTGTGGGTCCTGCCAGGTAGCTGAAGGTGCTGTGGAGGGAGAAGCATCCGGGTGTGCTCCAAATCCCCAAATCTGGGCAGGAACAGCACCGCGATGCTGCAGAAGTCCTCATGCCAAGTGGACATCTCTGCGCACAGAGGTCTCTCTGCCTTCCCTGGGTGCAGAGGGGAGAGGATGCCAGCGCAGGGGGCTGATTGCAGCTTCCCCCGCTGCCCTCCCCGGCAGAGGTTGTAATTGCTGCTAACGAGGTTCTGCGGGCTAATCCGTGTCCCAGCGCAGCGGGAGAGCTGCTGGCCTTGCAGGACAGGATGCAGCAGCTTAGACAAATTAGGGGCATTTCCGCTGCCGAGCTCCACAGCCACGGGTCTTCTTGGATCGCGGGTGTCGGCCCCAAACCCTCTTGCCTCACGTTGCTCAGCCCAAAGGGGACTTTGGGGCTGGAAGGATGCCCTGCCATGGGGTGCTCTCCCCATGGATGGGCAGGATACAGCTGCTGGAGGATCGGATGCGTTTGTTTTCCTCTCTGGGAGGCAGAATGGTGGCTGCCTGCAGGGTTTCTGTGATTTGGGGAGGGTGCAGGCAGCCTGGCACGCTGGGCTGGAGGAGCTGCCAGCCGCTGGTGGGGGGATGCTGGGGGGCCGGGTCGTGGCTTGGTTGGGCTGCCCTCGCACAGAGTGCTGCTGCCTTGGCCAGCTGCCTTTGCAGGATCAGTGCATCCCTCACTGCTGTGACCTGTCCCTGTGTCCTGAGACATCTGTCCACCCTGCAGGGCTTCCCATCCCCCCAAAAAATTAATGGCACCAGCATCTCATGGAGCCCAGGCTGCCAGGGCTTTGTTGGTATGGGTGGGAGTGAAGCCCTCCCTCCCTCCTCCTCCTCCTCCTCTCCCGGGAGTGCTGCCAGCGCCGCTTGCTGGGTGCTCCCTCTGGCTTTGTCCTGAGCTATCGGCGTGGAGCAACCCCACAGTGCTGCCAGAGGCACCAGGAGCGTGGGTGCTCCAGGGCCTGAACCCCTTGCTCAGGGTTGAGCCAGGGCAGGGTGCTGGAGAGGTGCTGCCTTCCTACAGGCTCCAGCAGCTCCTGCCTTTTGTCCTTGTTTTGGGTCTTGTCTGTCCCCACCATTGCTTGGGCTCCCTGCCTGGGTGGAGGATGCTGTCATGCCTGGTGAACCTGCTGCCACCTGGGCATGGGAGGGAGGGAGAAAGGGGCAAAGTCGAGGGGCTCACAATCCTCCACCCAGCTGGGGAACCCACATCTGGGCTGTTGCACTGAGCATGTGAAGCTGAGTCACGTGGAGAGCCAGTCCTGCATGCCAGTGCTGAGGCGTCTTGGGATCACCTTCAGCCCTGGCAGATGTGCTGGGTGCTGGTGCACCTCTCTTCCCAGGGCGTTGTCAAGTGGTGCTGGGGTTCCTGCCGGCCCTTGACCATGAAGGAAAGCATTGTGCAAGAGGATGGGGCTTTATCAGGGCTTTATCAAAGTGCTGGGCTTAGCAATTGTAAATGCGTCACCTCGGCCCGTGTGGGACCCTGTGCCACACCAGTGTGGCACATATGTGCCACCAGTGTGTAGATATGGGGTGTCAGCACCCCAGGATTCAGGTTTTCACTGCAGTGGGCAAAGGTGATTTCATAGCAAGATGCAGGAGTGCTGTGCAGGGGGTAAAGAGCACCCTGGTGCAGGTATGGGAGGGCAAATTCCTGCACTGGCATTCCTCAGTGATGCTGTGGGTACAAACAGAGAGAAAATGATCTTGGATGAAATATTAAATACTAGTTCACTTGGTGAGGAATATACCAGCACTTTGAGTGAGGCTTGGCTGCTGGGAGAGCCCAACCAAAGCCCAGGTTCTGGTGGTCAAGGTGGGATCAAACCATATTATATATAAACTATAGAAGTGGTATTTCTAGGGTCAGAACAGTTCTTACAGTGCCAATGGTTCATGTCATCCTCTGATGCTTCCTGGACATCTCCACTGGGTGAGCAAAGACAGTTCCTGTGTGCCAGGCTCCGGGGGATGCTCCTGCTTCTTCCTGCTGTTCACTCTGTGGGGAGCTTAGAGGGCACCAAGTGGGCCAAGTGAGCAGCTGTGGCTGCCCCAGCAGGGTTCTCTGGCTCCAGGTACTGGTGGATCCACAGGTCAAGGTGAAACCAGGTGCAGATGAGCTGGGTGTTGCCTCCTGGAGAGGTGAACATCCCAGTCGCACTGCCCCAGTGGAGCTGGTTTGTGTTTTGCAATCCTGGAAGGTCATGCCAGGGCATGGAAGTACCTCAGCATTACAGCTGCTCCATCTGGGTTCCAGCTGCCTGCCCGAGCCCTGTGTGCCCCTTCCCTGCTGCCAAGGGTTGTGGGGTGCCCTGGGCTGGGGGATCTCCCTGAGCCCATGGCTGGGTTTGCCGTGGTGAGGGGCTACAGTTGGCAGGGGGGTGATGGAGGGGACCTGTGCCAGCACCTGAGGCCTCTCAGAAAAGCTTCCTGAGTGGGATGGTGTCCTGGGTTGGTGCAGTGAGGGCACTTCCCAGCCCCTGGGCTGTGTTTCTTCATCCATCTTCATGGCAGTTGCAGTCCTGATCCCAAAAGGAAGAGCGTGGTCTGGGAACACACGCATGATGACGTTTCTTCAGTGTTTCACTACAATTAGTGTGCCCTGCACCTAATTAATTAATTAGAGCCCAGGATCATGGGGTGTTTGGCACCCTGCGTGCCATCTTGAGGTGTCAGTGCCCACAGGTGGCCACCTGAGGATGGTGTCCCTGCCACTCCAGCACCTGGCTGGGGTTCCTGGTGCTGTCCTTGGGTGTTGAGGGGTCCGGGAGCAGTTCATCCACAGATTGTTGCCGTTGCAGGGGGAGCTGAGACCTCGGCTGTGCCACATGAAGAAGGGACCTGATGGCTACGGCTTCAACCTGCACAGTGACAAGAGCCGCCCGGGGCAGTACGTGCGTGCCGTGGACCCCGGCTCGCCGGCTGAGGCAGCAGGGCTGGCCCCCCAGGACCGCATCATCGAGGTGTGCTGCGTGAGGGGAGGGGTCTCTCTGGAAAGCTTGGCACTCCCTCACATCCCGGGGCCTGGCTGCCCTTGGCCAGGAAGGTGTGCAGTGTCCCCGGTGGTGACTCAGCACAGCCGCCCAACCTGCATCAGCCTGCTGGTCCCCACCCAGGGGTGCAGCACTGTGGAGGGCTGGGACTGAGCCTTAATTAGCTGTCTGGGGGTTAATTAGCAGTAGCACTATCCCCTGCCCCTGGGATGCCCCTGGGGTGGGGCAGGCTGGGGACAAGGTGCAGGATGGTCACAAGTCCTGCTGTGAGGTGTGAGCAGGGTGGGGGTGAGCTCTGGTTTGTGCAGGTGAGATGATGATCCATGGGACCAAGGACCAACTGAGCCCCAGCCCTGCTGCTCACAGGGCGTGGGGCTGCTGCCTCTTCTGGGGTGAAGCTTTTGGGGTTTCTGGAGATGATGGCATGGCACAAGGGTTTTGTGCCAGCCCCGGGAGTTCCCTGCCAGCTTTGCCCATTCAATCCCATGCCAATCACTCAGAGGAAAATCTGCTTTTAATGAGTTTTTCCTGGCTTCACTGCTAATCCTTGAGAAGCTGCAAATGCCTGTGGGGGCTATGGGGTGGTTGTTCTGGGATTGTGACTGGTGCCAACGTTGGTACCCAACCCCTCCATGGTGCTTCTGAGGGGGGGATGTCCCCTGGCTCCAGTGGTGATGTGGTGCCTGCAGGTGAATGGCGTGTGCATGGAGGGCAAGCAGCACAGTGACGTGGTGACAGCCATCAAGGCAAGTGGTGATGAGACCAGGCTGCTGGTGGTGGATGTCCTCACAGATGAGTTCTTCAAGAAGTGCAAGGTGGTGCCCTCAGAGCAGCACCTGAAAGGTGGGTTGGGGGCTGTGCTGCTGGGAGGGGTTTGTGCCACCTCTGATGGCTCTGTGTCACTGTCTCACCAAACCTAAGGGTGCTGAGCCCTGGGAAGTGATCTTGTCACCCTGGGTCACCTGGCTTTGTTGTCTCCCTGTCTGGCTGAGGGCCCCAGGCTGGGCTGGTGGGGCTCATGGGGGCAGGTTTATGGCCCTGGGTTGCACTTTGGCAGGGTTTATGGTTTGGGGACCAAACAGGCATCAGCTGTCCTTTGCTCTCCTCTGTGGCCCTCTCCCTGCTGTCACGGTGGTCCCCAGGAGGATGGGGAGGGGGGTCTCACTGGGTTCCACATCACAGCTGCCATCATGGGGATATGTCTGTCAGTATTCCCCTGTGCCACAGGGCTTGCTGCAACGGGTGGTTAAAAAATTCAGGACCTGGCCAGACCCTGGATAGGGTTGTGTGAACATTGGCCATGTACAGCCTTGGCTTGCCCTCCATTGGCGAGGGGCAGGGCAAACACATCCTCACATGGTGCCTGTGTCCTTATCTCACAGGTCCCTTGCCAGAACCAGTTGCCAATGGTGACATAGGGAAGGTAAGAGCCTTGTCTTGATCTTAATTCCATCTATGCCCATCTCCAGTCAGAGACCCTCCTGTTCATGTGCCCTCTTCCCATGGGTGATGTGGTCTCAGGCTGCCACACAAGAGGTGGTGCCACTGGGAAGGGAACTGGTGTCCTCCAGGAAGGGGGGTGGTGCTTGTGGTGCTGAGTGTCATGGAGGTGGCTCTTTTCCTCCTCTCTTTTGCCTTCTGATGCTCCAGAGCTGGGAGCCCTGCTGCTGCAGTAGGGAAGCAGCACCCAGCCCTGCAGCCACCCTCCTCCTCCCACTCCTGCTAAAGCCAGGGCAGTCAGGCCGGGGTTTAATCCTTCCCCGCTCTGGATGGGCAGCACTGGAGGTATTTATGTGCTTGGAGCTTGCAGGGGATTATGTGTGGGGAGGATGGATTTCGTGGCCCCCTGGGTGGGACTTGCAACTCTGGAGGCTGTTCTGAAGCCCCAGGGCTGGAGTTTACACTTCCTTCCTCCTTCCCCCAGGAGAGTGGAGGAGAGCCACGGTCCAACTCAGTGTCTGAGAGCCCATCCAGTCCCGTGCCACTGGCTGTGTCCCCAAACTCCAGCGAGATCCACAGCGAGGTAGGACTGGGAATGCCGGGGGGAGGCGGTGGCTGGGAAGCAGGATCTGGGCTGAGCACCCTCCATGGGGACACACAGCAGGGCTGACACTGCCTCTCACCCCCAGCCTCACACACAGGAGGGTGACAAACACCACTCAGCATCTGGCTCCCTCCTGGACCTCGACATCCCGCTGGCTGTGGCCAAGGAGCGGGCACACCAGAAGCGCACCAGCAAGAGGGCACCCCAGATGGACTGGAGCAAGAAAAATGAACTGTTCAGCAACCTGTGAAGGCCCTGAGGAGGGTGAGGGTCTTTTAGACCTCCAGCCCCATACCCCACCTCTCCTGCACTCCTCTCCTCCCTGCCGTGGGCTCCTGGTGGAGATGTGGGGCTGCTCCCTACCACCCTGACCAAAGAGCTGGGGTTTGGTGGCCAGTGAGCATCCCTGCAGAGGGGTTCTGGGCCGGGGGTGCTGGGGGTGCCCCCTCCCAAAAGTTCATCCCCAGGGTGCTCCTCCAGCCCTGCCTTGAAGCCCTGCACACCCTGGTAGGCACAAGCAGGGGTTCGGGAGGGATCAAGGATTTGGGGTGACCTGATGCCCAACACTCCTGGTTCCCACTGTTCCCTGTTTTTTCCCCACCCCAAACCCCATCTCCATTTGAGATCCCCCCCAAATTACCCTTTAACTGCAAAACCCGAGGCTTTTAGTGTCTTCTACCAAACCCCACCTGCCCAGCCACTGACCACAGCCAGGGTGTTTGACCCTGGCCTGGCGAGCTCCGTCCACAATGACCCTGTCCCTTTGCCTCTTCAGCTGCAAGGAGGGGTATGGGTGCCCAGCACTGGGGAGTGCCCAGCACCCTGCCCTGGGGAAATTTTGGGAGAGGAGAGGGTGTCTGGAGCTAGCACAGCAAGCAATAATAGTCTCCTTTGCTTCTGCACATTCCTGGAGACAGAGCCAATCAGGGTTTGAATACAACACTGTTTAATTTAAAAGCTTGTCATAGACTTTTTTTTTTTTCTTAAATAAGTGTTTTTCCAATCACATTTTTCTTTTTTTAACCTGTATATTGTGGAAATTTTTCCTGTGGATGTTTTGTTTCCATGTGCTACAATCAGGTGTTGTTGTACTGTTGAGCTCAAGAGAAATTCTGTTTACTGGAATAAACCTTTCTGACTTCACAAGTCTGGTTTAAGGCTAAATCCTTCCAGAGCCTGGGAGGGCTGCAGAGGGCTTGCTGTGGCCAGGGGCTTGGGGGAAAGGCAGGTAACTGGGGGACACTGGGCCTGGTTTGGGTACCCCTCAGCACCTGATGGGGACAGGTTGAGGGGGTTGGGGAGGCACCGGCTGTTCTCAGTGGGGGTTAATGCCTCGGGGTGATTAATGAGCTTTAATCCCCTGGGGAGTGCAGGGGGGTGAGGGTGATGCAAAGCTCTAATCTGCTGTTTGCCAGCCAGGCTGGAGCAAAGCAGCTCCAAATGTCCCCCTAGCCCCTAGGGGGGGTTTTGGGATGAGCCTGGGTTGCAAGAAAGCAGGGGGAATCATGGAGGAGAGAGGTGCTTGTCCCTCTGAATGAATGGATGTAGCCTTGAGTGGCTCAGTGGGGCCAGACTGAGCCACAGTAGGACAAGGCAGGGCTGTGGTCTGGTATCTTTGCTTCCTCCCCTTTGCACATTGTTGTTTTGTGCTCCAAATCTGCAAAGAAGCTCTTCCACCAGAGCATGTGAATGGTCACAGATCTTTGCACCTCAAATGACAACCAGGTGACAAAGTGCCACCAGATTTCTGGGGGATGTTCAGGCTGTCACTTCCTCCTGGAAGCTGGGGGAGCCCATTCCAACCTGTCTCATCCTCCAAAGCCGTGTCCTCTGAGGGAAGGTGAGCCTCCATCCCCTGTTTTCCCATCCTCATCCCACTGGGGCAGCAGGACACCCCTACCCAGGAGGGATGCCAAGGATGGGGCAACCCATGCAGGGCAGGAGGGCACCCAGAGTGTCCCAGCAGCATCTTCTGTCTCTTGGCCTGCTCAGAGCAGCTGGGCACTGGTTCCCTGTGGGAACCCTGCTTGAGCCCAGCCTTTGGGGCGGGCTGAGCTCCGGGACAGACCCAACTTTGTTTTGGGTTGCCAGGGAAAGGCTGTTCCCAGCTGCCTGTGGAGCCGGGGCAGCGCCGGCGTTGCTGGGGACCGGGAATGCCAAGCAGGGCCCTCGCTGGCTCCAGAGCAACCGGCTGGGCACGGGGAGCTGCAACAGGATATCACCCTGCCCCTTCCCCCTGGCAGCAGAGCTCCCAAGAAATTATTTTTTCCCACCGTGGTTGGGTTTTAGGGGAGTAAATCCCAGCCCTGCTACATCTCTTCTGCCGGTTTGGCTTTGCTCCTCTGGCAGAGGGATGAGATGCTCCACAGAAAGAGCACCAGAGGCAGCAGTTCACCCAGCAGGTTCTGCAAATCTTGTTCTGGAGGACACAATCCATTTCTGCCTGCAGCAGGTGATGAGGAGCCAGGAGGATTACTAGCCCTTGTCACGGTAATCCCAGTGGGAAGTAGAGCTGCTTTTCATTTTATTACCACACAAAGCTTTCACTACAACTAAATCCACACTAAATACTTGTTTAAAATGCCATGATACACTGTACTCATGCTTGACTTTAATATTAGTCACAGGAGTCATGTATTTATTTAGCTAAAATTGGAAAACTAAAGCCCCCAGGCCTTAAAAATACAGGCACAGCAACACTAAAAATTCCACATACTGCCAATCTCCAAAACATCCCTGGGCAAATCTGAAAGTTATTACCTGATCATCCATCACTGAAACAGATAATTTGTGGTCTAGGATTAGCCATTACAGCTGCTGTTACAGTAGGAAAACACACAGAAGCATCAGTTATCCTTCTTACCATGTGTCCTCTCCTCTTAGCAGCTTCCCTGCTGTGGACAGCATGTGTAGGGCAGGAGAGGTCAGGCTGAATAACTACACAGAGTTTATCCAGTGGGAGTCAGGCAAGTGCCTCTTTTTTCATCCATGGATCTCATATCTACTGCAGCAGAGGCTGGATAACTCCTGCCCTACACATGCTGTAGAGATATTTCACCCACATTCATTTTTATCTTAGTGGAGAGCAGCAAATGGAGCCTCCAGGCTCAGCAGAGCAAGTCCTGAGCTGGTAGAAGGGAGCTGTCTCCTTTCGGTGTGTTCTCCTCCTTGCTTTCATCAAAGCAGCCAAGGAAAATGAAGTGCAACATCACTGCAGGCCTGAGGTTTTCAGATCTGGAGCACAGCCCTGAAGCTGAAGGGGTTTTGTCTCAGGAGCCTCCTGTAGCTCTCAGCCCCCTCATCGTGGTGGGGCTCAGCTCTAGTCTTGATCAGCCAATATCAACAATTTCCATCATATCAACTTGTCCTTTGTTTGTGCTCACCCACATCTGGGCTTCTCCCTGCCAGGACTCAGCAGTGCCCCCCTTCAACCTACCAGACCCCAGGAAATGGGCTTTAAAGAGTCTCTGCTGTCCTTTACAACTTTTAAACCACCCTTTGAACTGCCAGAGAGAGCAGCTGAGCCCCACATAATGCTCAGGCACCTCAGATCTTTGTGTTTTGTTTTTTTTTTTTTTTTATTCAAGAGTAAAAAAGACTTGAGCTACCAGTGTATGAAACTTCCTTGCTGATAAATCATGATTTAAGAGCAGTGGGAGAAGTTTCTGCTTGTCCAGGAATCAGCTGCTGGTGATTTTAGGCTCTGTTGGAACAACACATCAAAGTTAGAGTCATTCCTAGCCAGAGCTGTGAGTTAGTTGCTCACAGGTTGTTCCCCAGATCTCAATTTCAGGCAGTAATCCTGGCTGACAGAGCAAAGTGCAAAGTTGACAAGATGACAAAGCAGCTGAAGGAGACAGATGAAAACAGTTCCATTGTTGGCTCACTGGTGTCCTCCACACCCAGACCTTGCAACAAAGTCCAACTTCTCCCTGGAAACCCAGCTGGTGTCTGGAGGTGCCTGTCAGGTGTCCAGCACCCCAGCTGGCTGCTTCAGCTCAGCATAGCTCTTCTCCTCTGAGTGGTTTGTCTGCTCCAGGAGCCACTGTCTCTCCTGGTCACTGACATCCAGCCTCAGTGTCACCTCCTGGAAAATGCTGTTCCTGGAAACCTGCAGCACACAGAGAGAAAGCAGCTCAATCCCAGCCACAGGGTGAATGCTGCTCACGTTCTCTGGGGAGATGGGTTGTCACTGCACCTCCTTAAAGTGAAGCTTTTTGAACATGCAGATACTGGCTTCATTTTCCTGACCAATCTTAGCCTCAAATTTGGTGATCCCTAGTTTTCTCACTCCTGCAAGAGAAATCAGAGAGAGAGACACTTTTATTATGTGCAGCATCTATAAAAGCACAGGACTCCAGCTGTGGGGCAGATGCATCCCTTACTACCCTGCCTGTATCACTGGGAATTATGTGCTCCCAGATCCCAGCCCCACCACACTCCTACTCCATGCTCAGAGCCACCCTCACCATAGGCCATCATCAGCAGAGTTGCCTCCTTGCCAAACCCTCTGCCACGGCAGCTGGGCTCTGAAAGAGAGAGCACAGAGTCAGCATCCAGCTAGGAGTGACAAACCACCCACACCAGACACTCCTCAGGAGAGGCTGTCACCTGGACACGCCATGGACTGATCAGGGCTGAACAGCCACGATAAAAGCATGAGAATAAAAAGCTGATGCAGGAGAACATCAACATCTGTCTGCAGCACGCAGCCACAGTGACAGAGCCCCAAGGTGTGAAGCAGAACTTGACCTGCAATCATGATTTCAATCTCAGCAACAGTCGGGTCCTCAGCGTTGGTGAGGAAGAGATTCACATCCCCCACCATGGAGCTCTCCTCCACCTGCCCAGGCCAGCGCCCCGAGTCCAGCACGATGAAGGTGCACTCTAGGGAAAACAAGAACGTGGCAGCATCTTCAGAGTGTGCTGATACTTATTCATAAATTACCAAAGAATGAAATTAAAGGTGCATAATGGAAAGGGGAACAACAGTTAACAGCAAGAAGGAGTTAATAATTTGGCTTCCCACACCAGGTGTGCCTGTTTCCACCCACAGGGATGAAAGAAACACTGGGAAAAACCAGTTGTGAGGGTGACACAGACACCAAGACTAGAATGAGCCTATGGAAGAAGTGTGAAAACTTCCTTCCCATGTCTGAGGTCTCCTTGTCTTGTCTTACTCAGCAGCAAATTGGGGCAAAGAATTGTTTGGTACACAAGAGGCTGAGACTGAGTGATTCACCAGATCCATGTTATTGCTGCTCTGAGTAAGGTTTTTAATGCCCCCTAAGACAAATGCTCCAGACTAAGGTCTTTGCCAGCTTCAGTATTTTCCAGCTCACTAAATTTTTACCAGGCTTTTATGGGCAGTGATTCATTACCTGTAGGAGAGTCAGGGAACCAATTCAATCAACACACCTCAACCAGGTGATCATAAAATCATTCAACTTATCAAGGAGAAATACAACCTCCTTCTACCTTTTGGCAATGATCAGACCTGGGGAATGCTATCCATGCAGGAGTGATGCTTAATGATTTTTAGCTCAGCACAAAATGCTGTGGGAAATGAATCACTGCAGTCTCTGGAAAGCTGAATGAAAAGGACACAAACTGCTCAAGGAAGTGGATATTCTCCACTTCCCTGAGTACAAGCTGCTGTTGTAGAAAGTCTCACATCCCCTCTGGTTTAGGGGAACCCACTCAGAGGGCACTCCCAGCTCACTGTGGGTCCTTCCCAGAATGGAAAGGACCTGCTCACCACTCCCATCCTCCCTCAGAAAGCATTCCAGATGCTCACTGTCAGCGTCATCCCGCCAGCTGCGCTGCATCTCGTACTCCTGCTCCAGGCTGAGGGGCTCCGAGGCTGTCAGACGCTGCAGCTCCTCCGACTGCATCCACTCGTGGTACCTGGCAATGGACCCGGCCCCACATCACTGCCCCAGCTGCAGCACCACAGGAGGATCTCTCCCAGTGCTCCAGGGGCCAGGCCATCCCAAAGCAGCTTTGGAAACATCACAAACCAGCCCGGCTTTTGAGGCAACTTAAAATGTATCCACAAGCCTCCCTTACGCAACACAGTGCTCCTCTGGAAATTTAGGGAGTTTGCCTGTCCTGTGGCTTTGTCTGGAGTGCCCAATGCATAGCTGATGTTTTTGAGTTTTGCATTTCATCCCAAGAGATACTGACACAGCACCTCCTGGACACTGACAAAACACTAACCCCGGTATCTTTGTGCTGATTTACTTTACAAACTGTTGGCACGCCTAATTTACCAAACATCCACCTGGCCTCACACACTGATCCGCCGTCACCAGGGAAAGGCCTCAGTGAACAGAAAGCTGTGTTCCCTCACAGCCAGGTGTTTCCCAGTGGCTCAGGTGAGGTTCTCCTTGACAGCAGAGCTGGCACTGAGCACAGCCCTGACAGGGATGATGGAGCCGGGCAGGGAGGGCACCTCACTGACTCACAGGGGGAAGCGGGCCCTGCAGCGGGCGGTCAGCACCTTTCCTGACCCCGACACTCTTTTCAAAGGGAAAAGTAGAATCACAGCATGCCGGAGTGTCCGAGAAGGGCACGGGGCGCGTACCGGGGCACGTGTGCAGGGGTGTAGGGCACCAGCGTCACCTTCTCTCCTCGCAGCACCGTGTCCTGGTTAATCCTCATGGCCTCTGCACTGAGGGACAGACCCAACACCCAACTGCGCGTCTCCGGCGAGGCCAAGCGAAGGGGCAGCGCGGCCTGGCACCTTTCGGGGGCGAGAGGCGGCTCTCAGTGCCCAGATCTCCCAGGTCGCACCAACACCCCCGCATTCACACGCCCGAGTCCCCGTTCCCACATCCCCCGGGGCTGAGGGGAGGCACCGGGGGCTGAGGGGAGCCGGCACCGGCAGGTCACGTGTGCCTGCCCTGCCCCTTCCACGCATGCGCAGAGAGCGCGGTGCCTCCCCGCCGCGAACCGTGTGACGTCATTGCCCGGCCCCGTGTAATC
>VZTB01016909.1:208823-234790 GCA_013397245.1 Thryothorus ludovicianus | reverse complement strand
TTTGTTGTTTGTTTTTTTTGTGTGTTTTTTGGGTTTGTTTTTTTTTTTTTAACAGCTATGAAATATATTATCATGGGAGGCACTTAATGCCTTTTTTTCATTGGGTTTACATGTTTTCTGAGTAGAAACACTCTTCCCATCTCCTATTTATTTAGTTTTCCAACATTGCTCTGACTCCTTGCCCAGTGCAGTTGATGCTGCTTTTATTTTTTTATTTTTTTCAATTTGAATAAATTCACATAAGAACTAATTCATACAGACTAGAAAGTTCAACCTCAAACTGGTACTCACAAACATGTGAGGCTTAATCTATAGGCAGTTGTAATTATCTAAAAAAACTTATCTAAGTTTTCTTGATCTGACAGCATAGCCATAAGTAGCTTATACCAGCCTGAGGTGTCTAAACCAGGATGCACTTTGTAAAACTGTATCTAATTTGTTGGGGTTGATGAAAGCTTTAGGCTAAGGTCATGGGAAAGCCCCTAGCTTAGGGTGAGCAGAAAGCTCACACCCTAAACTATTGGGAACTATTATGCTAATATTACCAGAATGTTCTCAGTTTCCCCTGTTGTTATTGTTCTAACTTTGCCATGGTAATTTGCATATTCCAATTCCTTACTCCTGGTTGGTCCCTTCCCTCAGTATCCGCCCCTAGCCTACCTTATATAAGTAACTGTTTCAGGTGGGCGCAACCTTTTCGGGTTAACTCTATCCTGTGTTCTCTCTAATTTGTTATTCTCTATCATTAAGTACTTTTGCTTTTCAGGTAACCCAATTGTGCCTGTCTCTTACTCTATTTTACTGCATGTGGACTTCTGCCCTGCAGTCCTGAGGTAGCTCCTGGCCACAATCCGGGCCCTGGGTGTCTACACTATACTGATTCTGGATATGTTGTTCACTACTGGAATGTCAGTAGTGAAATACAGTGTCTATTGAAAGTACTTATGTATGGAGAAGGATGCTGAACATTTGGAGAGGTTCCAGAGACAAATACTTAGAACATTATGATCTTCCTTATGGTAGAAGATGGGAATTGGATGTATTTAGCTTAGCAAATAGAAGGTTAAGGAATGATTTGGTGTTTGTTTCTGAATATGTAAGAGCTGACAGTTTCAGTATTGCAAAGAAAGATAATTTACAGCTTTTGACAAAGGGCAAGGACTCAACAGATCTGAATTTTAGGGTTTTTTTCATTAACCTCTTTTCAGGCCCCAGGCAAATTACTCAAGCTATCCTTAACTCAATTTTTGCATCACTTACATAAAGTTCAGTGCTCTAAACAATAATACTGGTCTCAAGGAAAGAGTATTCAAATATTCTCCTGAATCTCTTAGGCTCTCTAAACATACCTAGAAATCAAGTTATTAAATTATTTCTGTAGTTAACTATCTCTCAGTCCTTTTGTTTCTGCAGAAATAAAGAAGGGTGTGCTGACCCTTGTATGCCACAATTCCCCTCCCTCTTCTACTGAGCACTTGCAAAGCACAAGGTAACACCCTTCTCCAGAACACTTGGCCATTAATGAACGGTTAACAACCATGGCAGTGCAGAGGATATTAATGCCTCATGCAGAGATTACATAGGATCTTCAGGGATTTGGTTATATGTATGTTCTGCATTAGATTTATTAGTCCTTGAATAAAATATAATTCCCATGATAGTATACACCATTGGAATTAAAACTAAAATTGGAAAAATACTTTATAGTTTATGTCTCTTAAGTGCTTTTTCAATCCTAATTTTTCAAAGTTTAAGAAAAAGGAAAACATTTTCTCTGCAACTAAAAAACTGAGATAACTGACCTTTCTTCGTAATGCAACGTGTCAGGTTTTGTCATTTGCATGTTTGGTGATATGGAAAGATTAATCCTTCCATTGCATTCTTTTTTTTTTGACCAGCACAGTGGAATGTGACCGTGAGAATACCAAATTAGAGACTTGTGCTTTGCTAAAATTAAAAATAACTATGATTTCTGTTGCTTAGTGCATCAAATTAATTGATCATAATGCAGGATGCCTAATTTAAACAAGTATTCACCTTCAAATTGCCCCACTTTTAGACTGTAAAATATCAGAGCTTTGTTTATTCTGCTAGGCTTTCTTATCCAACTTTTCTTTGTATATGTAATTACATGCATTTAAAATGCCAAAACTGTCAGAAGTAATAAGTCTAAAATTTTGCTGCCTTATGGCTTTCACAGAATTGTGTGGAATAGTGGATTTATTCTCCAAGACCACACATGCATCTTTCCTGTGTCAGCACATTGATGGAAACAGACTGTGACAAATCAACTTCCCCTGTAGTTACAGAAACTGGATGTGCAAATATCTTTTTTTTTTTTCAGTGTATGTTTTGTTTCTTTGTTCTTCCTCCATCTCCAGCTATGGAAAGGAAGTGGGAACTCTTCAGTCATATATTCTATCCAGTTCATGGGATGCCCTGAACTGCATAAGGGTCTGGAACTCAGCCACTGTTCATGTTATGAACCAGGATTTTTTCCTCAAAACAATCAAAGCAGAAAATCTATGGCAAGGCAGAACTACTTACCTTTTTGCGTAACACAGCTTTGCTTTTTCTGGCTGTGTGAGAAACCAGGAACACAATTTGGGAAAAAAGTGCTGCATGGCACAGAGGAAAGACAGTACTAATGACCTGCAGGATGTACACTGGAATAGCAGTGCCAACTTTTTTTCATCCTCTTCTTTGACCTCCCTCCTCTTTGACACTATGAGTAGAAAACAAATGCCCTCAAGTGGAATATACAAGGATTCTTAGCCTAATATTCAGCAATCTAGTTAACAACTAGGGCAGGGAGTTGGCAACTACCTTCAATTACATTCCTTATGGGTTGCTAGCTTGGAGTTATGGGTGTGTGATAAAGTTTCATATTTTTCTAAGTGCTTTTGGCTTCATCCCCAGTTTAGTAGGCCCCCTGACATTTAATCTTTGATTCATTCTCACACAAAATGCTTTGTTTGGTGTTGTAAATGATGGATGAGCTTGGCATTAAAAAAAAAAAAGCAAAACAAAGAGAACCCCAACCAACTCAATAACTAAAAATCATTCAAATAAACTGAACAAGAGAGGATTAGAAGCAACCAGCTGGCTGAAATTTAATTGGAAGGGTTTGGTTAATGTAAGTAAATTTGCCAAGATTTAATCTTCTGTTAGGTCATCTGTTACCTCCTAACTAAACATATCTTGAGTATTTATAGCAATGAATGAATTATTATTCCTTACCATCTCCAAAATTTATTTAAATGTCAGTCATGAGTGAAAATAAGGAAAACTCTAACGTAATCTCCTGACATCAGATGGAAAAATGTGAAGGGAAAACATTTTCTGTTTTGCTTTTCCAGAGAAAAATAAAGTTTAACAACCTTCCTTCCTATTTTACATTTTAAAAAAATCAACCCAAAAACCTTCACAGAGACATATTTCACGCTGTTAAATGTTAATGAGGTATTATGCATTGCTAAACTCAGCTGTATAAAAATATGTTGTGTCAGTAGAAAAATCTGTAGTGAGGAAGTTTCTTGCTTCACTTAGGATGAAGGAAAATGTACCTAATCACTACTAACTTACAAAAGAAAGCTTGCAGCCTTGTTCTGTTTCTGGTCTGCAGGTTAAATAGGCTATGCAAACAGTTATTTTTACTGTATGCATCCTTGTGGAACATTTGGATCACTTGAATCCTATATCTTTTCTCCAGATCCAGCTTGTAGTCTTTTATGAGCACAGGCCCAATAAAATCAGCAAGAATTTTGTCAATTAATTTAAAGGTTGCCAACTTAATTTCATATACTGAATGATACTGGTTATGCTGTATTAAATTATACTCCTTATTCTTTAAATTTGCTATATTGAAGATTATTATAAATTGGTACTCAATTCATTAACCGTTTGTTAATCCTTGTTTTAAAGATATAATTCTTTACAGTTGGTTGATTACAAATTAAATTGTTGTAGTATCCTTTAGCACATATAACTACAGTAAATATGCCAACCTACCAATTTTTATAAGAATTATTCCTATTTTTCTTTATAATTCTTCTCTATTGACTCCAAACTTTACTGATTTCTTTCTTTGATGGGAACACATGATTCTTTGCAGTGTTCTCTGATATTTTAATGTGTTTTGGTTTCTTGAAGTGCTGCTGGTTTTAAAGTTGGGCTCCCTTTCTGTTCAGGAGAAAATGAGGCACATTATGGAAAGATTTTCTGTTCTCCAGTACTTTATATTGCCTAGAATGAGAATATTATCTATCAATAAAATACATGTTGTGAAATGCAAAGCTTTAATATTTGAAGCTATGCAAACAATAGTGAAGATTTCTGGACTAGATGCTTGCCTGTAAATTAGCTTCAGTTAAAGAATAATTTCAGAGTAGTTAAAAACTTCTCAAAGAAATCATCCCGGCCATCAATGTTCAAAGAAATTGGAATTGCAACTTGGACATGGAGTTGAATTTGAGAATTCTTTCTGAGTGCTGTTCACTTGTGACATATATTTAATGGCTTTTACAGAATGTATGAAAGGAAAATGGAAGGACATATGCAAGTGGAATATTAGGCCAAATATTTATCCTGCTAGTGTTGCTACATCTTCCTTTTACAATAAACTGAAGTTGCTTCAGGATACTGAAAAGCCATAGAAACTGACAAGTTAGATGAAGAAAATACAACCTGAATCAGATATTCTGGTCAATAAGGTATTCCTTTACCTATCTTGGAACAACTTCTCTTTCTTCTTTTGATTCATACTCGTCATCACATCCCTGCACAGTTTTTCTTTATCAGCAGAGAGAATAGTATCCAAAACTGCACCTCTATTGATTACTGTACTCCTAGCCTCAGGAGAATCACTTGTCATCTTGTACAGACTATGATGTTTACTGCTGCAGAAGGAAAAAGTCTTCACTGTTGCAAAACAGTTTCCATTGATTTAAGGCTGTAGCATTCTAGCAGCTCAGTGTTGAATAAACTCTAGGGCTTTTCCTTTTGTATGTTCAGGACGTGCTTCCAAATTATTGTTACAGAGTTACACACCCTTTCTCTTAAACATTTTTCGTTTGCTGGCTTTGCCAGTGACATTACCAGAGAAGACCTGTCCTACTGCTGGAACACCACCACTATTCCTGCCCAATGAAGGTTATGATCCATCTTTAACTGGCTGACAGCAAGACAGATAGTGTTTTCTTGTTTGTACAAGTGCCACACCCCTAACTCCTACCATTCTCAACAAAGTTTGGAATTAAAAAGATGCAAGAAAGAGCAATTCCCCCCATCCCCAAAACTCACCAACAAAGTATGCACACCACTTTCCCACTTGAAAAGTACAGTACCGTGCTGGTAAAAAACAAGTCCCTTTTTGTGTCTCTTAACAAAAAGAAACACTACATCTTTGAGCTGATAACAAGAGGTGTTATGAAGATACAGAAAATTAAAAACCTAAATTGCAAAAAAAAATCTGACAGAGGGAAATTAGTAATGTCTTCTCCATGTTTTACTTGAATACCTCCCTTTTTTTCATCCAGAAAACACGTTCACAAACAACAGTGAAGCACAAAAGCTGTGATTTATATATATGGACAGGTATACATGCACCCCTGACCTCCTGCCTCCTTTCTCGCCCTCAGCACCAGAAGCAATTTATGGAGAACAGTCTAAATAAACATTAAGGAGTCAAGGCCACAAACTGACAGCAAGGAAAATCAATGGCTCCAGAAACCAGATAGTAGGTTCAATAAAAGAGATTAGGCATCACAAGCCAGTGTGGGGCACTTACAGGTAAATGTGGCTTACACTTCATCTGACAGGGCTCTCTCATCATCAGGATAAAAACTGTCATAGAAACAGAAGCACTCTGAGTAGCCAGTGGAAGATGCTCCTTAGCTGCAAACACTAAATGCTGACCTCTGAATGAAAGAGATTTATACTGAGGCCAGAGGGAATTTACAATTGCTTTTCCAGAGTCATCTCACACACCTGTGCCTTTGCCCATAGGAATTGTTTCAGATATATATTTGGAGAACTCTCTGGGTTTTCTTTGTTTGTTTTGCTTTCCTGAATTATTTTTCAAATCCTTTTCTTATCCTCACTGAGTTAAATCTTCTGTAACCTGCACATCTACAGCTTACACTGCTGTGGTAGCTTCAGCTAAAATCACTTCAATGATGTCAGTTTCTACAGCATTGTCTCAGCAGACTGAAATCTCCCATAAAATGAGGCAGCTCCAGATTCAGCGTGGAATCCTTCACCCGAGCCCACTCTGTCTGAGCTGTATTGTGTGACTGGAGGAGCTATCCTTATCACTTAAACGGCACATGTCTTCTTTTACATGCACTGGGACACTGCCTTTTATCAGATCATAAATGTTAATGTTTTACTGTCTATGATCATCCAGTCAGCAGTGCAAATCTGAAGCTGAATGACAGCAGCAGCCCATATTCTATAAAGTCCGCAACAGAATTTAATATTGTGATTGTGCTGGGTTTTATCTAATTTTCCTTCCTAGCTGTTTTCCAAATGGGTACACACCTTCTGTTTCTTCAGAAACCCACCGATGAAACCTTCAGTTTAGTTTTAGTAACCCTTAGGCTCTGAAAGGCATCAATGTATAGAACAAATAAGTTCCCTCAGTCCAATTCAAATGTAAACTTCCAGGTTAGGCTACAAAGGCTATCTAAACTACCTGCTAAAAGTAACAAAAAGGCGAGGGGAGAGGAAAGGCAGGTGACATCCTTCCTTCCTACTTGCCTTCCTTCCTTCCTGCCTTCCTGCCTGCCTGCCTGCCTGCCTGCCTGCCTGCCTGCCTTCCTGCTTTCCCTCCCTCCTTCCCCGCCTGACTGCTTGCCTGCCTTCCTGCTTTCCCTCCCTCCTTCCCCGCCTGACTGCTTGCCTGCCTTCCTGCTTTCCCTCCCTCCTTCCCCGCCTGACTGCTTGCCTGCCTTCCTGCTTTCCCTCCCTCCTTCCCCGCCTGACTGCTTGCCTGCCTTCCTGCTTTCCCTCCCTCCTTCCCCGCCTGACTGCTTGCCTGCCTTCCTGCTTTCCCTCCCTCCTTCCCCGCCTGACTGCTTGCCTGCCTGCCTGCCTTCCTTCCTCCCCCCCTCCCACTCCCTCCCTTTATCCCTCCCTTCCTGCCTCCCTTTGCCCTCCCTCCCTCTCTTTCTACCTTCTTCCCTTTCTTCTTTTCTTGCTCCAAAACACCCAGAAGCATGAATTCTAATAGACCAAAACAAGGTATTACAGGTCAAAAAAAAAAATCTTAAGCTTCATTTGGATTCAATCATCCATCAATGTCACTCATAGGTCAATGCCTGTCAGGGACAGAACAGCACTTCATAAACGAGTAGACTGCACTAGCTTGAGTTTAAATTTGATATAAGACAGCCTCATGTGGACTGCATTGTAAGTGGTTTGTGAAAAGAGAGTCAGGTGCCAAGTCAGAAAACAGCCATTGCCCTGATGTAAGTACTATGAATGGCTTATCATAGGACCACATAAAAAACCTGTGAGCTTAGTAATGAGTGCACACATCTTTGTGCTGTAGACAACCTGTATAATCTTTCCAAACTGCCATTTTTCCAATCTGTAGGATTTTATCTGCTCTGTAGCTTTCTCCATCCTCTTCCCAACTTATATTATACTTCAGTATACTTGGCATTTGAAAGGAAATGCATGTGCATTTCCCCTACTAAGAGTGACCAGATAAACATGCCTTCATCTCTAAGAAACATGTCAAAAATGAGCCCATTCTGTTATGTTAATGAAATCTCCAGTAGCCTCAATCTTCATCTTTACTTTAGATTCCAGGGAAATTAATTATTCACAGGAGAAGAACAAGACACACAACCTTAGAATGGCTTGTTATCTCCATCGATATTATTTATGTGAGTCATATTGGACTTTTTTGGTTGTGGGTGGGGCAGAGAGACAAACAAAGGTCTCAATCTACTTCTCTAATATAAGAAAATTAAAAACTGTTGTCTGAATTAACTTCTCAGTGAGGTTAGGTTAAGGAAACTAAAACTGTAGATTAAGCCCAGCTGGAAAAAATATAAATAATAAAAAAGCCCATGAGAAAAAGACATGGGAGTAATGAATAGCCTTTATCTGCTGAACCCAGTCTCACTCCCAGTTCATATTCAAGTGCTTAAAGCACTGGGGCAAAGCAAATTATAACTGAATCATTGATATTTAGGTAAATGCTCTAATAACTGGGCTTTTTCGTAATCAAGGTTATTGGTATCCTTGGAACTTTCATCTAGATTTGTGAAACTTTATTTCAGGTCAAAACTTCTGTTAAGTGTGAACTAATTTTTTTCCATTTCAGTGAATCAGCAACTTTGTAACAAAATGTTTTCATTTTAGCTGAGATCTGCTCTGGATCCCAGAGCAGCAAGGCAATTCATACTTGGCACTGAATACCTAACCATAACACTGACCCACTGAACAGTGAACAGTTAATTCCTGGCACTGTAAGTAAACCACTTATGCACTGATTGGGGTTTGCTCATTTTCTATTAGTAGAAAAATGTTTAATTTATGAAAGAGAGTTATTCCCTGTCATCCAAGGCCTAGAAGCTCAGAGTTATTCCAAAGCTGAGAAGTAAGACTGAGTTTAAATTTAAAATTCTTGGAAAGTATTTTCCTAAGGTTTTGGTTTTCTTTAAACAGTGTTGCCTTGTATCTTCCTTATTGTTTCAAGCCCATATCACTGCAAAAGAAAAGGTTTTTCTCTGTCCTGTCAATGGTTAGTCACTTCAGCTCTCATGCCCCTCCCTCATCTCTGCGAGTCCAGGTATTGCTGTCTTGAGGCACACTGTTTAAGGGTTATTGATCCATCTACATTAAAATTGTTTTTTTTTACTGGGTTAGTTTTAAACTGGATCAGTTTACCGAATCACAGAATGATTGATAAATATGAACAGAGTGTATTGCTACCTGATGCGTCTTTGTGGTTTCTCCATTCTTTTTATTTTTCAACTTTTTCACCAATATAGAAGCCATTAGAATTGGTTGCTTTAGTGATGCTACCATCTCTGAGAGCTTTTAGGGCTGATGGTCACTTGTGACTTTTTGAAATACCTGACTTTTGAAAAATACATCAAAAAATGAAAAAGACCAAGACATTTCATACGTCAAAAACTAATATCCACAAAAGGTTGCAGTTACTTCATCTGACACATGCATAGCACTAGCACCTTTTCACTGCAAATGTCTCTGAAAAAAGTCATAAATCAGGGTGAGCTCATTAAAGAAAGTTCACTTTAATTCATATAAGAGAGAATAAAGGAATATGCCCTAAGTTTGTCAAGTTCCTTTTAAAAAAGTGTGAAGACTGAGATTTAACTAGAAAAGCAACTCCAAGATATACACTGGAAGTTAAGTTAGTAGAATTTAAAGCAGGAATTTGTATGGATCAGAACTCATCTAAATTCAATATCTATTTGCATTTACACTTTGTTGTAGTGAGGATGAAATGACAAAACATTTAACTGTCTGCTCACCAGAAATTTACAGCCTCACCTTCAAAGTAGCTCTGATCTTTGCGCAGCTGAGCAGTGTTGGATGAAAAATTTATACAGCTGAAGTTCTAGGTTCCTTGCAGTGCAAGATGAAATTGTAAAATGGATGTACAAGATGGGGTATTCAATGTTTCCACAGTGGTATGGAACATACTACCTGACCCTAGTCATACCTAGCTGGGTTCATAAGAAGAAGAGCTAAACTGAGGAGGTGATTGTTTCCACATCTCTGAAAAGAGTTTGATTGTGATTAGTTTACATTACAGGAAGGCTTGAGGATTGGTTCAGTCTTCAGCTGTGAGAGTTTGGTTCTCATTTACTCTAAAGGTGCATCATCCTGATGTGACAGTAAGTGAAGTGGATTATGTGCGGTCTAAGACCATTAAAAGCTACAGTGTTTTTATGGCATTTGACAGCTTCTGCTCAGTCTTCCTTGCGCATTAGAAACTATCTTGAAAATCACTACTAACTTTTCAAAACTTGAAAATAGTTTTGATCTACCTTTATGCAGTATGTCCTGCAATAGAACTTTGGAACAATGTTACTGTATTACAAAGTTTATCATGACATACCTTCACCTTAAAGCCTAACTTCAGGCTATGACATATTAGTGTGGTAAATCTTGCAATATTTTCTTCCTTCCTCTTTGCAGAGTAGGTGGGGATAAGGGTGCTGCTTAATGTAAGAAAAATAAAAAGCATCATTTTACTCTGTTTGAAATTTAATAACTAAAATAGCTCTTTTCACGTTCACATGTAAGTCTTCTAACCTGTATGAGTGCATCCTAAATTTCTTTCATGTATCTATTTTCATATATCTACAAGTTCCAAATCGTATTGCTTGATTGTAAGTAATTTCCATTTTGATCTCTGCGCCACAGCTCCTGAGAATCTTGCCTTGAAAACAAATTTCTTTTGGACAACAGAAAGACATCCAAAAATTTTGAGGTCTTTTGCTTGGGGTTTTGTTTTGAGAGGCTTTTTTTGTAGTTTTGAGACGTAGCAGTAGTTTTTGGCAGCGTTTTGTTTTTTTTTTTTTGGTAGTTTTTTGGGGGGAGTATTTTTTTAATTCTTTGAAATATACAGGATACACAGTTAGTGCAACCGTGTCAGATACATCCCTCTGGTAAGTCACCTTCTGTGCAAAATCATGTGGCACTTGTCTTTTCCAAAGGCTAGCTTTGTGATTTCTCCTTTTGAACCTTGATCTGGGTCATTTATTTTGAAAGGCAAGATGTATTTGTGCTGAAAGGCCCTTCTATCTCGGTCATTTTGATTACTTCTTTCTGGGATTTTGCTCTTAATTTTGTCCCTTTCTAAAGTACATATTGTAGAATAGATGAGCCAGCCTGACACTTCCATTACACAGCGAAATAATCAGACCACATGTATGTTACACAAAATAACAGCCTCATACCTATATAGTGAATTTGGAAATATTTTAAGAGTTGTCACCTGGGAAGGCTCTATTCCCATACAAGTTCAGCTGACAAAAGTAACCCACGTTCAATTATGACTTGTTAAAGGCCTATTTTGAAATATTTCTTGATATCCAGGGGACTTTGTAGAGACATGCTGGGAGCATTCAGATCATTCCCATAATGATAAAAACACAGCTGTGCTGCTACAGCTTTGAAACTTTTACTGGAGCGTGCTTGAAACTGTTCAATTCAGCACTGCTTTGCACTTAGCTAAAGTAAGTGAAGCATGGCTAGTTCAAGGCACCTTTGCTGTAAAAGGGAAAGTGTCTTTCTTATTTCAATGAGAGAGTAAAGAGTCCTGTCTGCTTCTGGCATAGAAAGAAGAAGAAGTGAGAAAACAAAAAAGAGCTGAGGGAAAATAAGGGAAGGAAATGTGGCATAGGAAATGTAAGTAGTAGGGCAACCACTATTTTCCTCCCATTGAATTTTCCAGCTGTAAACAACTGCCCACTTAGCTTGTGCCTAGAATCGGTCATGGAAAGTAATGCATATACTGTAAATCAGGCAAAACAAAAAAAAAAATCCTGCTGCAAGATTCCGGTGGTTTAAGCTTCATGTTCATTTGAGACTTTCAGATCCTGTTGAAATGAATGAGCATCTCCCTTGCTTCCAGGGTAGCTGAATCAGGCTCTGCTTTGTAGGAGTGCATTAATGATTCACAAGAGGAGAAGTAGTAGCCAAAGAGACCATTTGGAAATAACCAGTTGTGTTTCAATTGTTATCATAATACGCATGCATGAAAATAATCAGTATTCAAAAATTTGGTTTCACTCAAACAATTAGAAGGGGTTTGTTAAGTAATTTTCTGTCTTTCTCCTTCTCTTTTTTTCTTTTCTGTCTCTGAGAGAGCTCTGTTTTCCCTGCTTGCTCTCTAGATCAACTTGGGAATGATTTTCTCAGCAGTAAGCAATGTGTACATCTCATGCAGATTTAGCTTATTATAAATGTGTTCCCCTCAGCAGCTGGAAAGAAAATTATCAACTTCCAAAAACTGAGTGAAAACAATACTGGATATCCCACCAAGAACCTGGATAAAATGCTGAGGCATTCTAAGAAGCTCTGTAAGGAGTCTTCCCTCTTTCCCTCATTATTTATCACTGACTAGATGTTATAATATTGCCATAAATTGAACTTGTATTGAGAAGTTTTCCATGTCAACCCCTTAGGGCAGCTGATTATAGGTTTGACCTTTTGAGATTCTGTGTATTTCCCACTTAATCAGTGCTGGAATGAGTTGCTGCTAAGTAGGATATATAGGAACCCTATGGGAAAAGCAAAGCCATCTAAAAATAATGAGTTTCTTTTCCCTTCCCTTCCCTTCCCTCCCCTTCTCTCATTTTGAGCTCTATTAGGCCATGATAACAGTCTTAATCTAGGCTACATAAAAGCATAGTATGGCATGTGATGTTGGGAAAAAGAAGTCAGAGAAGGCCTTTTGGCAGCCTAACATTTAAGTGAAACTTTACAACATTGTTTAAAAATGCCTCACTTTCCACCTGCCCCTTTCTTTCTTTTCATGCTAAAATTTGTTTGGTTGAGCTAAGGTCTTGTGAAGCTTTCAATATCCAGTACCTATGGTTTTGACACAGTGATTGGTTTTCTTGGTGAAGAATATGAAATTGGGACCATTACCATTTTTCCTTGTTGCATTAACACACTTGATGGTTTAGATATCATCTCACTTTCAGTCATCAGTTCATTTCTCAGAAGTTGAGGCCTTCCTTGCCATAAACTTTGTTTTTTCTTGTCCTCCCCCATCTCCCTCCCCTTGAATTCTTCCACTTCCTTTTACTTCCTCCTCCCCCCAAAACCTGTGAAACTGAACAGCATAATAGATGTAATTAGACCTTCAGTAATAGAACTGATTGGAGCTTGCAATGAGACTCCTTCTCGGGAAGCAATCAGTACATTCGGTCCCCAGGACTGAAACTGCATTTAACAAGGTTTGGGGCTTAGGGATTGTTGGTCTAGCCTTCTGCTCCCTCCACAAGAGAAAGCCCTATCCATAATACAAATCTACTATAGCTACAAAAGGGAGAAAAAAAACCAAAACATTAGCTTCTTTATTACATACATAATGAAGCAAACTGTATCTGTTGATATATTTTTTCCTGAGCAGTAATTCAACTATTCACAAATACTGGTAAGCATAAATATAGATTTAATCTGCACTTTCAAACCATTTCTTGATTTTTTTTTTCATCTATCCATGGAAGAAGAAAGCCTTAAACTTTGTCAAACTGACACTGGAATTTTTCCATGTAGATTTAATGATTCCTCTAATAAAGTTATTGAAGATACAGTTCCTTTTGATGGGAATGTAGATGTGGCAGTTTACATGTGGTTTGTTGATTTATGTTCCTAACTGTGTAGGATGGTAATCACATGAAAAATTTACCTTTTTAAAATTAAATTCTCTCATCATTCTGATCTTATCCCTACCTAACTGAACCCTCTATCTTCATCCAATTTCCCTTCCATAACAGGATGTGGTGTGTACTCTCATGTAATTTCCTTAGCTGTCATTTGTATTAGCATGTACTTCCTTATTTCTATCACCTTTTACCCTAAGCTTGATATGTATGAAAGTAAATAAAGGATTTCTGTCCTTATTTAGGGTCAGATCTTTTGCATGATGTAGGACACAGATTAGGGGAAGGTCATGAAGTCAGACACATCCAAAAGCAGAGAGATCACTGTTCATAGAAGGGGAGGAGAGAGAAAGGTTTATAAACCTTCATTTCCTTGGCACATAGATTGAAAGCAGGCAGAGGAGGTCAATATACTATATGGATCTTAACTAGAAGTCCACTGAATTACAGAGCCAGTGACCCACAGGACAGCTAATCTGGGCAAGCACCACACACCCAGTGTGGCAATCAGGCTGTGCCGTGCTGTCCTGTGCCATTCTGTACTGTGCTGTGTTGTGTCACATGTATCCCTTTTCCATGGGACAGATTCAACTCACACCTGGCACTGGAAGAGCCTGCAGGCATCTCTTGCTTGTCACTGCAATAACCCTCCAGCAGGATCTTGCTCTTGTCAACTGTCTGTTTAATAGTTCTTCTGAGAAAATCTTTAGGAATAGAGTTGGTTTATTGTAAGAAAATTATACATGACCTCAAATGAATGAAAGGGAGAGTTTCTTTGCTTGGACAGGACCTGCTCTGCATAGCATGTTGTGGGAAAATATATCAGCACTCTGCCTGATGGTGCTTGAATGTGTGGTGCCCAGCACTTGAAGAGTTGTAAGCTCATATTTACTACTTTTATTTCTCTTCCTATTTGGTCTTATTAAAGCAGTAATTAAGTAATTAATTTTCTGTTTAGCTTTTCCTATGACAACACAGGAAGACCCCTGTGATGACACTCTCTCACCTATGTGTGCCCAGTGCAGAACACTTAGTTAAAACTCTTTACAGGATGTCCTAGAGTTGGGAGATACACCCCATTGGAAAAGAAAAGGTTTCAAGGTGACCTAATTGTCACTTTGCAGTGCCTGAATGGAGCCTACAAGAAAGGTGAAGAGACTATATATGGAGGCATGTAGTGACAGAATAAGGAGGAAATGGCTTCAAACTGAAAGAGAGTAGGTTTAAATAACATATTTTAAAAAAAATTTTTGTTGGGAGGATGGTGAGGAACTACCTCAGGCTGACCAGAGAAACTGTGGAGGCTCTGTGACAGGAAATGTTTAGGGCCAGGCTAGATGGAGCTCTGAGCAGTCTGGTCTAGAGAAAGATGTCCCTGTCCATGGCAGAGGTGTGGGAACTAGATGTTGTTTAGACTCTTTCCAACCCAAACCACTCTACGATTCTATGATTAGGAGTCTGCCACCACCAAAGCTGCTGCCTTACCTAGAGTAATTTCTTAAACCCATCCCCCTTTACAGGTCTTTTATTCCTCTGACATAAGCTCTCAAAATCTTTGTATTCCTCTCTCAAGAAACAATATTTCTCACTTCTCCACCTGAAAATTCCTATTTCCTCTGCATTTCCGCAAATCTTTTCTTCATGTTTACTGCCACACATAATATGGTCTGCATTTTTTTTCAGATTATGTATTTTTCAGGTTCAGTATTAGCATTTTACAAGCTTTCTTTTTTCTTGAAATTTTCAACCCAAATGCACTCTTAACAGAAGATATTTAGAAATAAATGGCTTCATTCACTCATTCCAAACTTTCACTAGAATACTGTTAATACTTAGATTCAAAATGACAATGGCTGTATACCATTTGCATATATCTATATGCAATAAACCTTATATTTACTTTTGAACCAAGTCATGGATTTAAAGCAACTTTTTTTTTTTTGCTTTTATTTTTGTTTTTTTTCCCAATTTGCCCAATTCTTAGATGTATTTAAAAATTTTAATAATTTTCTGGGATATTCACTGTGTAAACTTTAGAAATACATGGTACAGTGTTTTCAAATCCAATAAGGGCAACATCAAATATTTCAGGTTTTACTGTCGTAGTGATAATAAGGAAAAAATTAAAAGTTAGGTTGCATGCAAGTGTCAGACTTAGAGATATTTATTCTCTCCTTTAGTTAAGCAAGTTCCTAAACAGGAGGTTAGAAAGAAAAAAAAATGCACACATTTTTATTTGAGGTAGTACAGGAAAGATTTTCTGCTGATTTTAGTTTCTTGGAGATATTGATAATCAAATAGTTTTCATGTCAGGAGTCACAAAATAATCTCCATACAATTCTTCCCCATTGTTCTAGAGTATTATATTGTTAGGGGCTTAGATCAATATAAACTAGCCATGCCCCTGACACAGAAGTGTCCTCCAAATCTTGCCATGTATTTCTTAGGTCTAAAGGGTTATTTGGTGGTTATCTTTGATCCTTCTCAGTGACTGAATGAACCTGTAGCTGGATAAGACTGAAGCTCTACTGATCAACCCGTCCTTGTGATACCTTGCAAAACTAGCTTGAAAGTTAACTTATATCAATACAGCAACACGCCTGGGCCCCATGGGTGCAAAGGCCTAATTGAAAGGAAGGGGATAATCAAAATGTTGGCTTTGACTACAGATAATGAGCACTGCTATGGGAGAAAATCTATTATCAAACTAAACCCAAGAGGCTTGAAACAGAGTAGCCTCATTCTGTATGATTAAAAGCTTTCTTTCAAATCCAGAGGACACATCTCATCCAGAGACATAAGAATTACAAAGATGCTGTGGTCAATCAACAGCACTGATATAAAGTCCCTAAACTCATGTTGTCTGTATGAAATTAATTTGGCAGGATCAAGGAAATAAATGGCTTTCAGATTACTAAAAAATTGAAACATCAGCTTTGATAGTGAAACAGCATCTCAAATACTACAAAAAATTAATATACTAAATGAAGTTGATAGTTACAGGCATTTTTATATGAGTTCAGAGCAAAAGTTTACCTTTTGCTTGTTGACAGAAAATATTGAGTGCTTAAGGAATTTGGGAAACTCCATCAGAGGTCATTCTCTCAGCCACAGAAATGTCAGTGGACAATACCAGAAATGGTATAGTAGTTTAGGTGCAATCACACCTAGGTTAACTAATGTGCAGCCAACTTTCCCTGTCCTTGTTTCAGTCTTCCATTGAATTTCCTCTATCTGCATTACAATCCACAGCTTTAGTATTTTAAAAGATTATGTATAATAACAATGTTCTTTTAAGAATGAAAATCTGGTTCTAACTTTGAGTACAATGAACAAAGGGAACTGCTTTTTGGTTTACTTGAGTCAGAGCTGTTTGTGAATAAATGAGTTTAATTTTCCCTTCCAAGTGAACTGTGAATGTGCCATAAGTTAGCTGTACAATGGTGAACTGTTCATATTAGTTGAATCTATCATAAGGATTCCTTGACTAGACTTTAGGTTACATGTATGGCACCTTACTTACGACAAAATTCAATAGTTCCATGTGCATCACTTAACACACATATTAATTTCATAAAAATTTGGTATATTTTCAAGTGTGGAAATCAGACACAAAGTTATAGTTGGCAGCAATTTTCAAATAAAAGTGGATGAGTTCACCTTCTTTCGCTGCCAGATGCCTGCCAAGCCAGTCTATCACCCCCCTTCCTTTAAAGAACAGGGGAAAAAAAATAGCTGTGCCTAGGTTGAGAAAAGAACAGAGAGATCACTCTGGAAATACTGTCATGTGAAAAAACAGACTTCAGAGAAACATGGATTGCTTTGGGTTAGAAAGGATCTTATAGGTAACCTGGTTTCAACATCCCTGCCATAAGCCGGGACATCTTCATCTATGCCATGTTGGTCAAAAACCTGTCCAGCCTGGCTTTGAACATTGGATGGGACACTCACAGTTTCTCTGGGCAACCTGTTCCTGTGCTTCATCACTTCACAGTAAAGATATTCTTCCTAATATTTAACTGAAATCTACTCTCCTTCAGTGCAAAGCCAATTGGTCTTCTCCTATCTGTGTATCCCCTTGCCAAATGTCCACCTCCAGCCTTAGTTTCTGTACTGGTTTTCTTCTGAGGTATGGTTAATTTTCTTCCCAGTGGCTGGAATGGGGCTGTGTTTTGGATTTATACTGAATGCAGCCTTGATGTTTTTGTTATTGCTGAGCAGGCCTTACACAGGCCCAAGCCCTTTTCTTTTTGTACTGCCACTCTGGTGAGGCGGCGGAGAGCGCATGGGAAGCTGGGAGAAGACACAACCGGGACAGTAACTCCAACTGACTGAAGGGCATATTCCAGACCATATGTCATCATGCTCAGTACATAAACTGGGAGGGAGAAGGTGGAAAGGGGAATGTTTGGAATGGTGGAATTTTTTCCCCAAGTGACTGCTACATGTGAGGAGACCCTGTTCTTTTGAGGATGGCTGAACACCTGCCCGCCTATAGGAAGTAGTGAAAGAATTCCTTGTTTTGCCTTGCTTACATAGACAACTTTTGCTTTACCTATTATACTGTTCTTGTGTCAACTCAAGAATTTTTGGCTCTTACTCTTCCTAATTTTCTCTTCCATTGTAGTAGTGGGGCAGTGAATGAGCAGTTGCGTGGTGGTACTTCGTTGCTGGTTGGGATTAAACAATGACACTTGTAGGCCCTCTCTGAGTACTGGAAGGTTTCTGTGAGGTCTTGCCAGAGTCTTCTGTTCACTAGGCTGGACATTCCAAACTCTTTTAGCCTGCCTTCATAAAAAAAGTTTGCCCTCTGATCATCTTCATTGCTTCCTGTGGACTCATTCCAATAGGTCTATGTCCTCATGTTGGGATTTCACTGAGCTGAACACAGCACTCAGGGGGTGTGTCACAAGAACAAAGTAGATGTGCAGAATGCCCTCCCCCACCCTGCTATCTACACTTCTTTGGATGCAGCCCAGCATCCAGATACAGTTGCTATCTGAGCCCTGAGTGCATATGACTAGGTCATGTTGAGTTTCTTTCATTAACCAAAATCCCCAAGTCCTTATCTTCAGTGTTGCTCTCAATCCTTTTTCCACTCAGCTACTATTTGTGCCTGGAATTGCCTTCACTCCAATGCAATACCTTCCATTTTGCCCTGTTGAACTTCATGACATTAACATGGCCCTTCTTCTCAATCCTGTCAAGGTGTCTCTGGATGGCATCCCTTCCTTCCAGCATGTCAACTACATATCTTGGTGTTGTTGGCAATCTTACAGAAGGTGCACTTGATCCCACTATTCTTATTGCCTGCAAAGATGGCAACCAGTGCCACTCCAAATTCTTACCCCTAAGGAATGTCACTATAAATGGACTCCACTTACACATGAAGATGTTCATCACAACTCTTGAAGTGGGACCATCAGCCAATTTCTTATCCACTTAGCAATTCATCTATCAAATCCATGTATCTCCAGTTTAGAGACAAAGATGTCATGCAGGACAGTGCCACATGGTTTATACAAGTCCAGATAGATTTGGGGAAACTATTTCATTTCATAGCCAGTCAAGTCAGACTAGAATGATCATATATAAGGAAAGAATCTAAAATACACTTTTCTCATCCCTTCCCCTCAAAATTCTATGGCAATTGAGATCATGGTCAATATAAAATGCACTTTAAATAGAAAAGTGCACACACGATTCCTTTTTGTGTCTTATTATCCCTTCTGACTCACAATACTGTGACAGGCACCAAGAGGAAGAAAGAGGTACAGATCCTTCATTTCACTTGATTGTTGGGGTAGAAATCATGAACCATGGGAATAAAAATTTGCACAGGCAGCAACCATGAGTGTAGAGGGGAAAGTATGCTAATGAGATGTGTTAGGTTTGCATGGAGAGGCTGTGGTATGGAGGAGGTCTACAGGGGTGGCTTCTTTGCCAGAAGCTTCTCCCATGTCCAACGGAACTTGTGCCAGCCAATTCCAAGTCTGACCCGCCCCTTGCCAAGGTTAAGCCCTTGTCAAGGTGGTACTGCCTCTGGGAAAATGCATTTAACAATGGAAATAATTACTGCAACAGAGAAAAAAAGACTGAGAATATGTGAGACAGGCTTCTCTGCTGATGCCAAGGTCAATGCCAAAGGAGAGGGAGGAGGTGCTGTAGCTGAGACTCCCCTTCAGGCCGTGATGCAGACCATCATGAGGCAGCTCTGCCCCTGCAGCCCATGGAGATCCATGATGGAGCAGAGATCCACCTGCAGCCAGTGGAGGACCCAAGAAGGTGAGGGTGCCCAAAGGAGGTTCCTGGCAGGAGCTATAGCCGTGTGGAGACAGGAGCCCACACTGGAGCAGGTTTTCTGGGTTTCATTTGTGACCCTGGGAAGGATCCATGCTGCAGTATGCTGTGCCTTAAGGACTGCACCACATGGAAGAGACCACGCTTTGAAGAGTTCATGAAGAGCTGTAACCCATGGGATGAAGAAGGGTTCATTTTTGAGGAGTGTTTGAGGACTATCTCCCATGGAAATAACCTCAAACTGAAGCAGGCAAAACAGTCCTCTCCCTAAGGCAGAAAATACAGTATAAACAATGTGTGGTGAGTTTACCGTAACCTGCATTACCCATTCTTTGGCACTGTTAGGGGAAGGAGTTGGAGATTTTGGAATAAAGTTGAAAACTAAGAATAAAAAGGAAAAGCTAGGAGGAAAGTATTTTTAAGATTTGTTTTTATTTCTCATTATCCTTCTCTGACTTACTGAAAGTAAATTTAGTTAATTTCCCCAAGCTGAGTCCATTTTATCCATGATGGTAATTGATGAGTGATCTCTCTTCATCCTTTACTCAACCCACTAGGCTTTTATCATATTTTCTCTTGCTTTCCAGCTGAGGAGGGGGGGTGATAGCACCACTCTGTAAGCACATCCAGGCAGGGTCAACCTACTATCTGAGAAAATAACACAATTAACAGATACCTTAGTATGTAGAGAACAGAAGATAAAATTGCAAGAGAGAGAAGAGATTAGGGTAGTAGAAATAAATAAAGTAAAATTTAAGAGAGGATCAGACAAAGAAAGAAGTACTGAACATAAAATTACAGAGAAACCACCTAATTTGGAAAATAAGACCCGTCAGTTTTAATTTTAAAAGATAAAGAAAATAGCTCTAATAAAAATAAGGAAAGGAGCATGACAGATGGTCTGCAGAACAGTTGCATTGCACCTTGTTGCAGCTATTGTTGGATGCTTAGATTTACCATGACATTATGTAAGGTTTCAGCTCACACCAAGGTTTCTGAGTGTGATTTGCCACTTCTTTCAGCTCTTACAGTGAAGAATCACTTCTAAAATCAATTCTGGTTCTCTTAGTTGCACTTTAAATACCAACCCTGAAAAATTAAAACAAAGACCTGGGGATCCCTTAAATAACCACACATTTTATTTCTTATTAACTTCGTACACACATCTAATGCAATTGTGAAATGTAAATTTGGTTTGCTTGCTGAGAAAAATAGTGTGCTAGTACAATCTGGTGAATTATAGTCAGCCAGCTCCTGGATCAGCACATTACTTGCTTCTGATGCCTCTGTTTCAAGGGAGATTTTAGGGATTTTGCCTGCTTAGGTAGCCAGGTATCAACTCTGGACTTTTGAAAACAGTTTTACTATGAATTGCAAGGGGAGTTTATGGTAGGTCTATAGGTGGGAGAGAGGGAGGAGAGATACCTTCCATTCAGAAGGCATGGGTGTTCTTCTTAGATGAATGAGGGTAACTTGTGACTTGCCATCTTGTACTATTTATTTCATGGGTACATTCTGAAGAACTACTAGATTTGCATAGTTTTTCTTGACTGTGTGGCCCTAAAAAACAAAGCAGAAGAGGCCTTCTTACTATGCTGCTGTGTGATGGATAAGTATCTGAGCCAATAATCAGTCGTGGTAGGCGGGGCAGAAAACTGGAAGGTCTTCAGTCCCTAAGAACATCACTGACCTGGAGGCTGTAGGTACCAGCACTCATTGGACGCTGGGGAAATGATCATTCCATGGGCTGTACATCAGTGCCCATCTTTGCATACTGAAAGACAGCAAGATATTCAAAACCTACTAGATTTAATTGGAAATTTGTAGTTGGTTGCAAGAGAAGAAGGATTAGTGACAAGAATATCACTTCTTTTTTGAGCTTTGTGGTTTGTAAGGCTGTTAAGCCTTACGCTTTCATGGAAGGAATGTTTTTTGCCCAGAGACAATTAGAGATAGTTGTTAACAAGCTTTGCTGTGTCTTGCGTTCCTGGAACAAAGGAGTGCTTAATTTTTCTCTGCAAATGGAGAACAAAAATATTATTTTGCCATTATCTGACTGCAAATGAAAAAACAAAATCCCAGAGCTGTCCCCCTGCTAAATTGTTTTGGTGTTCTCATTAAGTTATGAAATATTTCATATACTTATAATAGAATCTCAGGATAAAGAATCATTTGACTTTAAAAAAGATTTGAGAGGGAAAATATTCCAATTTGGAATACGAGTTAATTAGTCCAAGGTTGAAAGATTCAGTTTAAATAATAAACTTCAAATCCTTCATAAGTTAGAGCCACATACTTTAACTTGTTCTTGTGATCATCTTGCTCCAAAACTCTTGATTTTCATCAATGGAAAAACCTAAATTAATGCTAAATTCAAATCTTCAATTAAGACAGTCTCAACAGTTTTGCATTCATGTTTTGAAGGTGTGCTCTTTACACCAGAGGATACCTTATTTTTGGAGCTCAGTTTTCATCATATAACTAGATAACATACATTGACATTACAAAAGTCATTATCCAAAATGTAAAACAAGATGTCTGTATTTAATTTCAATCTATTTATAATAAAGGAATTTCCTTAATTAAGTACTAGTTTAAAAGATTTTTTCAAATATTTTAGATATTTAGAATCATAATTTAATAGTTTCAGTTATGTCTGCTATTATACAAAAGCTATTTTAATTTTATTGGAAATCAAGAACATTTCCTTATGGTAATGGGTCATGTTCACAATTTTCTGAATTCAAAGAGGAAAGGATTAGACAGTGATAGGGATAGCAAATCAGGTAATAAATCAGAATATGCCTGAAAACCACAGAAGACTGGGGCGAGCCAATATAAAATGACTATAAAGTTAAGGAATATAAAATGAAAAAAAAAAAAACCTCTCTTTGGTGAATGTGATTTATTATGAGTATTAAACACATGAATATCATCAAGGACTGATGCTCTTCATACTGCTAAATGTTTGCCTGCAGTTGATTCTCACCAGACACTCAACTAAGCCTTCTATGTTCAGTGAACAAATCAGTTCCTTAAGTTATCAAGAATAGTAATTTAAAACACTTAAGAAAAGCTAAATCATGTTTCTAATTCATAAAGGACATATAAACTTGTGTATTGCTATTAATTTACTAAAATTTAAAAAGTTTGGAAAGTCTAATTAGGTGATAAATTTAAAACTAGAAAATCTGGTCAGAAAAAAGTAAGAGAAAAGTCTACAAGGATAACTTCTTATATAAAGTTTTTCTGTATCAGCAGTAGCTCTTTCTCTGGTCTCTTTCTCTCAGGTAGAAAGAAATGTAACAGGGAAAAAGAAAGTAGAAGAAATCAAAGATAATTGATAGAGATTGTGATGATGTTTGATGCTTTCTTTAATTAACACCTCTGGTATTATTTGTTTTAATTCTATTTTCTGCCTTCATCTGAAAGCTGTGGGCAAGTTTTTCTCCAGAAAAATTCAGTGTCTTTTTATTATTATTATTCTGAGGTTTTTTTCTGTTATTTTGTGGATAAAGCACCTTTTAGAATTTCAGTTCTTCTGGGAAGCAGTTTTCTTTCTTTCTTTTCTTTCTGTCTTTCTTTCTGTCTTTCTGTCTTTCTTTTCCCAGTTCAAATGTAACAGAAAAAATATTGGGCTTTGTAATTTTTCTGTATTGATGATGTGCAGTGAATTATGTTCATAAAAATTTTCAGAGACTTCAAGCACACTAACCTTCTCTACACTTCTGCATTAATTGTCTGAGTCATTTGTCCTTTGAGCTGTGCATATAAATGTGCTTGCTATGTGATCTCTGGTATCTCAATTATAAGAAGTTTTCTTATCTAGCTATGCTATATCATCAAACCCTAATTTGTGTTTCAGAAGAGTGAGGGGTAATTACATTAGTGTACTTGCTCATACCTCTTCAGGGGAAAGCAAATTGCATGGTATTTGTGACCAAGCATGGCTTACAGTTTTACAAGGCAAATCCATATTTTAGTTATGACTCCAACCTTGACCTGAGAGTTAAACCCAATGTTTTATCCATTTACTCTCTGAAGCCTGAAACAGGATGCGCATGTAAAAGAGGTGTTTAGAAGTAAGTTTTCTCTGATTTGCATACTGCCATATTTGTAATTATTTTTGTTTGACATGGTACAACTGCAAGTAGCATAAAATCAAAGGCAGTAAACCAATAAATTGTTTTGCTGCTTGCCTGTTAGCAGCATGCTAAGAATCCTACAGTCATTACTAGGCAAACTAAGAAGAATTTTTAGCTCCAGGCCTGAGAACAAATTTTCTTTATTCCCTCCCCCAGTTTTTCTGTTTTAATGGAGATACTGTATTTCATGCCTTTCTTTTCATTCTTTGAAATTTGTTCATCCCATTTAATACACTTTGGAAATGGTTTTCAAGCTTGTCAAAAGATTTGTTCGGCATGGATAAAAAGTCAGGCTTGTTGACTTCTGGAGCAATTAAGAGAATCACAGATAGCCTATTTCTTGGCCTGTTTTCTCAGTTCTGCCATCAGAGCAATTATCCACAAGAGAGATTTTTTTTTTTTATATAGAAAAGAGGGTTAGAAAGTTAAAGTTCATTCTATGAAATATAACCAGTTTTAGTACTTCTTCAACAGTCCTTCACAAGCAGTTTTCCCAAGTTAGAGTCTTGAAGCACTTTCATACTTTTGCAGTTCTGGAGACACTCTCAGAAAGGATTGTACTTTTTATTTTTAAGCTAGTTTTTCAAAACAAACAAAAACCTGAAAAATCTCTCTTCCGGCATTCGCAAATAGGCTTTTGTGCTGAAAAATGCTAACATACAGGGGATTTTAGTTAATATAACTTCTAATTTTAATATATACTTCCCCAGTGAGATAATGCTCCCGCTGTTAGCACTTGTAACTTCACTGCACACTAAAACAGCCTTTATTATGCTGGATAAAGCAGGCCAATCTCCTTTTAGATTACATTTTTAGATTTATATTTCTTTTCCCATTTTATACAACTGTGATAGATCAACTGGGTGAAGGCAAATGAGATTTTTCATTATTCCTAATAATAGAGTGCAACAAACTTGTGATCAGCTTTAAAAGAATTTTATAGGTTCTTATGTAAGTTTCCACTTCATATAACAAGTGTGTTGCCAAAGTTTTAAATGAAGAATGCGCTTAAATCAGTCTGAAGATGCTTAGGAACATACACAATTTATATAACTGCTGTTGGGCTCCTTATTGTAATTTTTCTCTTAAGAGGGATAATACATTTCAAACAGTAGCAATTACTTGCATTTTGAAATAATGTAGTTACTGGGGGGTTGGGCTAACTGCTCAAGCCCTCACTGTTTTACAAGTGAAACCCTTTTTGTCACTAGAGATTAAATATATGATTGAAGCTGGGGAAAAAATAAATTCTAGTCAAGAGTATCACAGTTATTTACTGTAGATAACACATCCATCCAGCTCTGGTCACTTAAGTACACAATTTAATATGTTCTTAATGAGACATTTAATCAGAGATATTAAAATTTCCTATTTTCCCAGTTCAAGATTTCAGTTGATTTAATCAAATGCTAAAAAGATCAAATATGAACTAGAATTCAACCAAAATTATTCTGGATTTTGTTTTTTGCCATCTTCCTAAAGAAAACTCTCTTTGAAGAAACTGTTGAGCAGAGTCTGTTTTAAGACAAGTTAGGAGATGAAACTACTATAAATTTTCACTATTTTTAGTAGTATTTTGTAATCATTATCTCTCCCTTGCATATGTTTCATTTGAAATGCAAATTGAGGTGCATATCAATATTCCACAGCTCTGGTGAAATAGTAACTATTTGTTGTTTTTCACATAATTCTCTTCTGCCATCTTCTCAACTTTATCTCATTTTCAGTGTACAGCAGTGTAAATGTTATCTCAAAACTATCTTTTGGTCATTACTATATTAATTTTAATTTGGCTTGTAAGACCATGTGTAATTTGACTGCTTCTTTGATCTGAAGATTACAAGTCTATTTCCGAGGAAGAATTTTTGAAAACATTGATGTGAGATTCCGTATTTTATTGTGGTTATTATTAATGGCAACCTGAGTCTACATATTTGCAAAGTAAGGAAAGTATGTTGTTAATTTCTTTCCATGTCAATTCAATGAACTGGCAATGATTTTTTTTTTTTTTTATTTAATGACTGAAGATAAAGTGATGATTTCACAGATATGTCACTGCATAACTCTAGGACTGCACATAGTATTACTACTGGCCTAGTTTCAAGACAGTAGTATGCACAAAAACAATGTGGAGTACATG
>VZTB01016909.1:128184-187740 GCA_013397245.1 Thryothorus ludovicianus | reverse complement strand
TGCTTACGATCTGAGTTCATGCAATGGCAGGAAGAAAGAGAATAACAAAATGGAATAAAAGGGGAAAAGACATAGACTAGATAATTTTGACTGTCTACCAGTTCAGAGATGGCATTTTGTTGAAGTTTGCTTTCCATTATCTACAACTTTCATCCTTACAGGATAAACCTCTGTACCCAGGAGGATGTTCAGAGTTAGCTGGGCAGCCTTTGAAAGGATCAGACTCCTGCATCACTGATACCAGTCATCTCATTTGACACACATGGTGTTTTTTAGGTGCTCTCACAAACCTCTTAGAATCAAAAAGATTTTCTACAAAAAGGCTGAAATATTCCTCTTATAGACAAAATACCCTCTGTTTACCATACATATCAATAGTAATGGATACACTCAGACTCTTCTTATCTATTTTTTCCGTTCTATATCAGCACCACCTCTCTTATCATTCTATTAATGTGAATTGCCCTGTAGATAGGGAAGAAGTATACATGGTGCAATACCATTAGTATTTCTTTGTGCTCATAAAGATTACACGTAGTGAGATCAAACTGCTACCACATAGATGACAGCATACATATGAACAATTAATATAAAAATGCTTTTTCCACACCTCTGATGCTGTCAATTTACTGCTCCAGTTTCTGTTACCATTCAGTTCTTCCCTTGCAATGTTCTGATCAGTCGCTATCCTGTGCATTTCCCTCCAGCTGAATGTCATTAATTAATTTCTCCAGCAATTACCTTTTTTTCTTTTTGTGAGCTCATTACTGACGATCTTAGGATAAAATTTGTCCTAAGATTCTAGAAGAATTCCCTAAGTAACACCCCATCTGTAATATGGTGTAGTGTATTTTAAAGAATATTTCAACCAATGTGTCCAAGTTATGCAAGTCCCAAATGACATTAGTTAGTGACAAACATGAAAATATGTAAGGAACTGTAAAAAAATTGAACTCTCATTTTTTACCCTTTTATTTAACCAAAATTTTTCTAAAGTAGACACAACAACCTTGCATTCTTTCGTTCTGAAGCAGGAAAAAAAATCTCTCATTAATACTACCCTATCCCATGTGCCAGGTCAAGGCAGCTCCTTATGTAATGGGGACCAGGTGCAGGAAATTGTGACAGTGAACGTTGGGGAATTGATTTAGAAGGACAGGACAGGCTGTTTATATACAATATATGCATATTAATATAGATATATACATATATATATATATATACAGTTACCAATTGTTTTGCCGGCAGGAAAGAGGAGGGTGGTCCTTTTAAAACTAGGGAGACACCTATTATTATATATTATAGAAATATTTTAGTGTGGCTTATTTTTTTTGTCAGCAAAGAAACAAGTAGGAAAGAGACGATTTTATTTTCAAAGCTTATTCTACCTTTCCAAAATAAGAAATTTTCAAATCTTCTCCCTACCTCTCTGGACCTCTGTTTTGTCTTATACAACTCAGATGCTTTCACATTGCATCTCTCTAGAATGTTTGAAGTTTGACTTGGCTACTCTTTTCCCCCTCCAGAGTATTTAATTCAAAGTGTTTTCTTATAAAGGTAGAGAATGAGAACCTTGTACAAATATATGTGCATGTGTATTTGTGATATTATCCAACTGATATACTGTCAGCTACAAATAATTAAATTGCAGTCTGTATTAGTAGGAAATGTAACAATAACAAGGTGTGGGGCAATTGGACAAATGCTTACCTCTACTTCTGATGTCATGCAACTGCAGCACCAAGGAGGAGGCAGGATTCTCAGGAAGGTGTTGCAAGGAACACCGGGGGCACCAGGTGCAAGGGACAGCAGATTATACTCCCAGCCCCAGGGAGACCCTGTCCTTGTAGTGCTCTGACTCTTCCAGAAAACAAAGCTGTTCAGCTGTTATAAAAACTTGGATCTAGCTTATTACAGCTGGTAACTCAGACAAGCTGTAGAAGAGAGAAGAGGTCTAAAATGAGTAAGAGCAGTAGAATCTTATGTCAAATCCTGAAAGCAGTAATGGTAGAATAATGGGTAAAAATGAAACATAGCTTTCACGTGCCTTTTGGCATACAGTTGATTATAGTACTAGGGCACTATTGAATTTCTGTGGTAATGTCTCCTTTCTTGGAGGACCAAGTATGTAGGTTTTTTAATTGGCTAATAGATAATTAATGAATTTTCCATTTTTCCATTTTTCTATATGGGGGTCCTGTCCTAGGTTGATGCTAAAATTGTATCCCCATTCATCTGTTTAGCTCAGAAATAAATTTTGTTCCTTTAAAAACTGGATCTGAGAGTGAAGGAGATGCGGTAGAATGTCTGAGGTGGTTGTTTCCTAAACATAAAGATCAGAGTCTTCAGCTTCAGCTTTCCTACACGCATGGCCTGTGTTGTCTGCAGTGTGTGGACAGTGAGAGAGAGCTCTCCTTTGTTTTTGTTAGTTTTTTTGGCTAGCTGAGGCAGAGAAGTTCTCCAGACTGTGTTTTTTTTTCCTTTTTCTTGGAACTGTTTGAGCCTGCTCTGCACTAAACACCCAAAGGGCCCCAGGAGCTCCCACCTGTGTCCCACCGGGCCTGGCCTGGGCCCGGCCTTTCCCAGCCCTGAGGGACCGACAGCAACTGAGCCGAGCTACAGCCACGGGAGAGACTTTCTGAATTTGGCATCTCTGCACAGAGAGGTTTTGTTGTTCAGTGTTCTTGGTTGTGCTGGAGAGTGCTTTGAATGTTAAATAAACAATTTGTTTCCACTTTCCTCCAAGGAAATTTTTTCTGTCTGGAACCAGCTGGGGGGAGAGGCAGTTCGGATTCGGTTTCTAGAGGGACTCCATACAGAGTTGTTTTGTTTTTTTTTCCCAAATTTTCCCTAAACCAGGACAGGGTCCATAGTACTGCACTCCTCATTGCACCTTATCATCACCTACAGCAGTGCGTTAGACTATGACAACCTTGCTGTTTTTCTGCTTTTCTCTTCACTAAATTAGAAAATATTTTGGACTGGATGTACTGTACTTCATTAACTTGCCTTGAGAGAAATATGTATATATAAATATAAAAAATTAGACACATATATTGGTAGTTTTGACTTCTGAAGGGAAAACTGATGAGCTATATTCGTAGTGCTTTTATTTCTCAAAAGTTTTTATTCTAGCATACTCAACTATATAGCAGGTGTATATAGCAGGTATTGCTCCTATTTTTTCTAAAAACGGGATTTATCACCCAGTGTGCAGCAAAGCAATCCTACACAATGAGTTAAGGTATTTGTTTGTTTCATATTTGCACCAAGACAGGAGCTAGCTTGTAAATCCACAAAACTTGAACTGATTCTCAAACCTTTAAATACATTTTAGCAAACAAAAAATCCCCTTTCTATTTGCTGCAAGTTACTTAGCTCTCTTATTTAATATTCTACTATCTATTGGTTAAATGATTCTCTCTTCTCATGCTAGTTAGTCCACATGCTGGGTCTTTCTCTTGAGTCAATGGGTTTCTTAAGTCAGTGGTTGTGAGGACTTAAATAATGCAGCTGCATGTCTCAGAATACTGTCAGAGAAGTTTCAATAAGGTAAGCCACCAAAGCAGAACTCATGATATATGCAGATGACAGCAACAGGAAGATGCTAATTTGCAGGCCTCACGAGGCTGATCTGGCTAACACATCCAGGAAAAAATCTCAGGTAGGTAGGCAAAGTATGGGAAACAAAACAAGTGCTTATGTACCCATCATCTCAAGTTGTGGGAATGGTATTTACACTCCATGGATACCTGATATTTGGACTGTGTAAAAGTGACATCTATAGAAGAATGACTTTGGGGATACTCACAACCAAGAAGACCAGGGTGAAGGACCTGCAGGACACTGGTGGAGGTGATCCACCATTCACACGCTGGTGATATCTTTGCTTAATCTCTCTCTCTCTCTAAGACCCCTGCTGTGGTCAAAGACTACAGAGCTTATTATGCTCTTACTGTATGCAGTTCTGCACAACAGCTTGTCCTCATTAGGCTACAGAACCAGGTTTACATTCTAAACTAAAAATATATAAAAACTTCCCTTTCTTCATGGAATGAATCCAGAAAATACGTTTTGACTTAAGAAAAAAGCACAGGTGGGAAGGAGTTTTGACTGCTTGCGGAGAGTAGGCTCAGTGTGAGTCAGCAGTGTGTGCCCGGGTATCCAGGAGGGCAAGCCCCATCTCAGCATGCACCACACACAGCATCACCAGCCAACCAAAAGATGGGATCATCCTACCTGATTGAGCCATGGTGCAGCCTCACCCCAAGTCCTTTGTGCAGTGCTGGGCACCAGAATTTAAAAAGGATGTGAAGGTCCCTGAATACATCCAGAGGAGGGGAACAAAGCTGGTGGAGGAGCTGGAAGGCACATCCTGTTAGGAGCAGCTGAGTTTGACTGGCTTGGAGAAAAGGAGGCTGAGGAGTGAACTGATGCTCTGTACAGCTTCCTGACAAGGGAAGTGGTGAGGGAGGTGCTGATCTTTTCTCCCTGGGATTCAGGGATTAGGTAGAATTTCTACATGAACAGGTTTGTCAGACCCTGAAACAGGCCTATCATGTTAATGCTCCATGCCTGACAATGTCTTTAAAGGAGACCTTTGGGCAATGGTCTTCTGTGTATTGGTCAGCCCTTGAAGTGTTCAGGCAGTTACACTAAGTGATTACTGTAGGTTGCTTATAACTGGGTCTACTTTATTCCAAATAAATGTTTGTAAATGCTTCTGAAACAAATGAAGCCAAAAAGTGTTTTACTGACATTGCGGCCACTTCAGAAATCTTTGCTATGTTTCCAGTGGCAATGCTTTCTTTTCTGGGATTTCAGCCAGCATCCCTTCACAGACTTCTGAATGTTGCGCTCTGGGCTGTGGTCTTGAAAGCCTTCAGACTCAAGGATACCACAAACTCTCTGGGCAACTCACTCCACTCCAGTACCTAATGATTCTCACATGGATTTTGATTTCTCTTGCCTATCTCCATCTTAAATCTTTCTAGTTTCACACGACTTTCCTGTCTCTCATTCCCAGGATCAGGAAGTGCTAGGAAGAGACTGGCCCCATTCTCTCTATGACCTCCCCATAGGCACGGTGGTGTGCTGTCTGGTGCTCCAACACCTTCTCTGCTCCACAATGAAGCAGCCCCAGCCCCACAGACTCTCCTTGACTCTCATGAGCATTTCTTGTTTGTTTTTTCTCTTCCCTGCCTGGGATCCCGGCAGGATGCAGTACTCAGATGAGATCTGATGGGTGCTGAGCAGAGGAGATCGCTTTCATAAATTTATATTAGAACCTGGACTTTGTCAATACCTTTGACAATGTTTCTTTGAGCAGCCTAACAACTCTTTTCTGACACTTGAGTGTACAAATATTTTTGCTTGTTTCACTCCTTTTTATTCTTCTCAAAATCTGTATTTTCCATCAAGACTCTGAACAAGAAGTCCCCTGCATTTATGCACAACTCAGTCATTCACAGGCAGCATCTCTTCCCACCACGCCTTCCCATCTATTGATGTCAGTTCCATGCACTTCTGTTAATCACCTTAGTGTCTCTTACCTATCCAGCTGCTCAGTAAAATTTATCATACCTTAATTTCTTTAGTTATTTAAACTATTGGCAGGAAAAAATGCTGCAACTTGGTAACTGGTAAGTTATCACATTTCACTTGCTCAATATTACGTAATTAAATCATAGAAATACAGCAATGTAAGACAACAATGAAGCAGTAGGTCATGAAGTGAAGCAGTAGAGCAAGAAAGAGCATTCTAAACTAATGGATGCTGCGTGAAGATTTGTGCTGATTACAGAGTTCTCTGGACCAGGCCCCCAGTTTTACAAATTGGAATATGGTTTTTACACAATGGGTGCTTCTTGACATAGCTTTGTCAAGTGTGATGCGCTAAAAACAGAGACATAATTTTCAGTTTTACTTTGTTTTACTGAGCACCCTGAGGAAATCACCATCCTTATCAGTAAAATGGAAAAGTAATACTTATCCACCTTTGACAACTGCATCATGACCCTAGGATCAAAGTGGTATGCATAACTAAGTATTTTTACTATTACTACTTTGATGTGTAAATCACAGACACAATTGGCTGTAACTGTCTTTGAAGTTGTTCTGAAAAATTATATCGTATTCCTCTTCAGCAGTAATTTAATTTGTGAATTAGTGACATGACAGACCAAAAGAATCTATTTGGAAACCTTCCAATTGGTTTTCTCAATGTGTCTGCTGTGAACATGCACTTAGTGTTCAGTAGCCAGCAAATGTCCTCAAATTATTATTACTGATTGCATCATTTTCTCAGTGAAAGAATTTGTGTAATTATAAATCTTCTTTTCATTAATATGAATAATTTTATGATCCAGTTCAATTATCCTAAATTATATTTACAAATCCAAAGTTGTTAATAATTTAACCTAGCTACTCCTACCTTCAGACTGGTAGGAGTAGCTAGGTTAAATTATTACTTTTTATTACTACTATGGATGCAGTTTTCCTTGGAAATAGGCAGATGTGATACAGGCAGACTTCAGCAGACTTCAGAAGCCTACATTTCATCAGAAGACACAGTCAGTAGTCCAGTGAATTTAATTGGTCGAACAGCCATACATCATCTTTCAAGATGACAATTGAAAAAGAGATATGATGGCCTTGTTTAACCGCTCCCATATAAACACTTTCCATGTGTGCATGTGTTTCAGTGTTGCATGAAAGGGTTTCAGGTGTTAACTGAAAACCTTTGATACTCATTATTACTTTTCATGCTTCCATGTTGTGAATCCAATGTATTTCAAATAAGTTTCAAGTTTGTGGAGTAGTACTTATACAAAGCTTTTTAAAGATCAAATAACAAGTCAAAGAGAAAGTAGAGCTCATATTGCATCACAGTTTGATAAGGAAAAGCTTGGAGATTATGGCACTTCAGGGCTGTTTATGATGTTCAAGACACTTTGAAAATCAAATGAATATCTATAGGATGAACCATGTTAGGTCATATGACCAGATAGTTTGAGAAATAGCCAGAGTGGTTTTCAGTAGGAATGAAGTGAGACTCTATTTTTCAAAATCTTTTGCTGTTACAAAAAATACAAAAATGGCAACAGTCATTCTTTTAATGAATGCTCCAAAATACAATATTTTGGACAATTATATCTTCTTCAATGCTATCAGACTATTGTAATACTACTACAGAAAATAGCTTCTAGTCTGTAAGGATATATTTAAAGCATTGCTAAGTCAAACAAATGTCTGAGTAAAAAATAAGATTCTTTTTCTTTCATTCTAGATTTTTTCTTGACTTTCCATGCAGAAAGGTGGTTTTACAAAAGCTGTTTCAGATGAAAGGTTAAGAAGTCAGAAATAGCCAAAACCTCTTTCCCTTACTTTAGCTGCTTTAAAATTGCAGTATTTGTAAGTTGCAAACTGGTGAGGCAATTTTCTCTTCCAGAGCTTATTTTGTAGCTCCTATCAAATATTAAACAATAATGATGACAGTTTGTCATCATATACAGCACTAAATAGAAGACATTGTAACAAACAAAGTTTTAAACATAATTGAGATTTCAATAGAAAAATTAGAGTTTTGACATCAGAAATCTAAATTCTTCAGTGGTACTTTTATATCAACATTTTAGTTGTCACTACTTAAAAAAAACCCCATAATTCTCCAGTTCCTAGAACAAATACTTCGTTTCTTAATTGTGTTGATACATCTGGTCAGCCTTCTGCTGGAAATATTTTTTTAAATACACAGGAGTGCTGTTATCTGAGGAGATAAGAACTGTCATATAAATTATTAAAATAAGCAAGGTACTAAGTTATTAACAGATAGACTATACTCATTGTCTGCTACTGAGAAATTAGTGGCAAAACGGACGTTCTAATTATCTAATCTATCATCCTGTCAATAATTTTTCTTAACTTACCCAATGTTTTGAGACATTTGAGGTAATTCAGGTTTATTTGCCATCACAGTGAAATGTTATGGCTAAACACTCCTGATACCTTCCACTACATATTCAATTGCTTAACATTACCCTATTATTTTTAATAGCATACTAGGTCATTCTAGCCGACATTTCTCTTTGATTTTGGAATATCCAGCCCATCAGAAATGCAAGTACTTACGCAGGTAGGTATTTTTAAATCAAGATTGGTATCAAAATGTGGAAAGTATCCACAAAATGATAGTTTTGTTTTAAAATGCTGAACAATTCCATTTCATTATCTGTTTGACTACCTACAGTGTCTAGAGGAAGTGGAAGTGCAACAGCTCAGGCAGAGGGAAAGCTATGTTTTATAATGAGTGACATAGACTCAAAATTAGTTGAGGTTATAGAGAAGAAGGTAGACACTGCAGTACTTGAACTATGACCATAATGGTAAGACATTGTACTTCAGACAGAATGTAACAGCCCAGATAACACAGAAGAAAATATTTGCATTTAATTTGAAGAAACTGTGCTGCTCTGAAGTATACTCCTTTAACCCTTGATAAAATACACTTGAGAAAACCATTAAAGGAATACGTTTAATTTGAGGAAAAGCTCTTTTGATACAAGCATATTTTGGTAGAACTTTTGACTTAGAACCACTGACAACAGATCTCTGTGACCCTGGTAAGTTTGCCATATATCTGCGATTCTATTCTGCTCATTGAGGACCAGGAATTCTAAACCTGCGACTGGTGGCCCATATAATTTTCTGTGATAAGTTCTGCTTTAAAACATCTGCTGGAAAATAACTATTGAAAAAAGAGACATCAAATTTCTTTTAAGATTTGTCTACACATCTGCAAAAGACATATTTCTTCTGTTGACCCTTCTCTTGCCAATCATAGCTTTGGAGGCAATCAGACCACAATCATCTCTGTTATGGTGAGGAGGATTTTTTTTTTTTTTTGTAGAATTAATTGCTTTCTCTCTTGTTCATCATATTTCCACTCATCCACCTGAGGACATCACTAAGGAGATTTCCTACGTCTATACTGTAAATTATACTTAATGTCTCTGGTAATCGAACCATGGGCTTTCACCTATATATCATTTAATGAGATTATGTTTCAGGGCATGAGTTAAGAATTTTAAGGGTACAGCAATTTTTAGTTGCTAACTTTCTTCACTTAAAGAGCTTGCAGTTTAAGAAGAATAGACTCTTAACCTTGTTGTTGATGGGATGATACAATCTTAGGAAACATAATAAGTACTTAAATGTCTATTTTTATTTCCACTGAACTAAAAATTTGACAAGGAGAGTCACTTAATAAAGTTTGAGTAATATTTTCCCTTAGCACAGGATCTCACAATTTAATAGCTTTAGGTTTGTTTAGAAATTAAGAAAGATTTGTGGTCCTGATAAAGTTAGATCCTTTTTGGTGAACTTAATAATATTATGCTTGACATAGACAGGATAGAGTGTGGGTTTTATTCCAACAATATCAGAACACACTATTTAAATCACATGTCATTTTCACTGAGATGCTGTGTTTCTAAAATTAAAAAGTCATATTTAAATTTTTTTAAAGAAAGGTTAATTTGGTGACCTCAACTTTGTTTAATTGCTACTAATGCATTTTATGCTAATTAAGCATGCTTTCTCAACAATTCCAGGAGGAAAAAATAAAGCCTTTAAGTTTCCTCCTAATCCAGTGCCCTGGGGCTGTAGGCTTCTATTTCTTTCATTTTAATCTACCAATTATATGCATTATATCAATAAACATGTCATAAAGAATCTATTGTTTCAACAACCCTTCACCTGCCACTGCTTTAAATCCCATTAAAATATACAAAGCACTATCTTTCCTTAAAAGCATAAAAAAAACAGACTAAAATATTATCAGCATTTTCCTGATGATGAGACCTAAAAATCTCCAATCTCACTTGTCTATTCATAATAATAAATATAATACTGAGGAACTACAGAATTACTTCAATAAATATGTTTTATCCTTTAGATATGATTTGCCATTATTAACTTTCAGTCCTTCACTTTTAAACATTTATAATGGTTTTAAAATTCAGCTCTACTCAATTATAGAGTTCTTCCTATATTTTGCAGCTGCATCGCAGTTAATAATCTGCACAGACTACTAAAGTGATAGAAAAGAGTACACAAGAATTTTCCTTCTATGAATTTGTTGTTTATGGAGGAAGTTTTGACATCCTAAAATTGCAGTAGAGGTTTGTATCTTTCTGAAACTGTGATTTATTGACTAAGAATTTTATGGTGACTTAGTCTGCATCAGGCTTTAACTCTCTGTACCACACAATGTAGTTATTGCAGTACCAATGCAATCTCTGAACACGAGCTTAGAAATGAGAAGCAGCACCTCAATACCCCCAGCAGAGCAAAGAGTACAGTAATTTTTCCAACATACAAGCTTTCATTGCGACTTCTGTGCTTTTTTGTTTTTGGGGGGTTTTTCTTGCCTTATAATTTAAGACAACAAAATGAAGTCATATTCATTTGTTTCTTCTAATATTTTTCTTCTCTTGTGTCATTTTAGTATTATTTGAGGAAGAGCCAGGAAAAATCTTGCAATCAATAGTATTTGTGCTTTCCACAAAATTAAATGAAACAAAAAGCTCTTTTCATCTGAAAATATTAAATTTGGAAAAATTATGAAAGATAATTGTGATATTTTTCTGTCTATATTATATACATTATCAACTGGACTATACAAATAGATATAATCACATAATTCACCAGAATATGGTATTTATGCCTATACTTTTCTGTGGAACTATCACAAAACATGAGTAGAAATGCATATTCATCTCAAAAACCCTTAATTTTTTTCTGATTTTTTTGATGGCTTTTGAAAAAGAAAATCTTTTAGGTTCTTTTGATTTAAAGTTCATATAAGTTATGAACACATGAAAATTCATTCAAATCTATCTGTATTATCATAGACGAGATTTTTCCCAAAATTCAGGTCCGAACAGCAGTCAAAAGAAATTAAGTGCAAATCTAATGAAATATGAAGCAGAGCCCAGTCTGAATCAGGCCAGAAAAAAAGACAATTCTGATGTAGATTTTACATAGATGTAATGCAATAGTACTATCAATTTTTTGTCAGGCAATTAAACTTTATGCCAAGCTAAATCAATTTTGTTGCTGTTTTATTAAGTCCTACAAAACCTCCCAAAATCTGTTCTCTTCAGTAAATCACAAGTTTCACAAAGCATTCCTTTACTCAGACTCCTTGTTCTGTTATTTTGATATATTAAATATCCAGCAAAAAATTTCCAGGGTCTTAAATCTAGAGTGATAAAATTAATCTTATTACTGAAGAGAAATAAATATTTTATTGCAATTTTATGAGTTTTTGTTCCCTTTTCACTTGAAAGTAGGTATTGTGTAATGATACAAAGACATTTAGCTGCTGAAAAATGTATTAGAAACAGTACAGCAGTATGAGAATTCATATCTACAAAGCTGTTCACTTCTCAGAACGAAGGTCGAAGAATATCTGAAGGAAACCTTAAAAAATAACACAGTCAAATAACAGTATTACATTGATTATTTTTCTTACATTTTAAATTTCAGGAATAATTTTACTCCCATTAGTAATTTTACAGTGGAATTTTTCTGAAATTGTACATGAAAAATAGCTATGCATTCTAATTTACTACATTTAAAGGAAACATGCGGCCCTAGAAATCAGAAATACTAATCTAATTCTTAATTTTCTTTCCAGTTTTTTCTTAGAAAATTTCATGGAAATTTTTAGATTGGATATGTTCATGACATGATTATAACCTTAATCTGAGGTGCTAAGCATTTGCAGAAGTGATTCAGTCTATACAAGTCTACCAAGACATATGCTGCATTTAAGTCCATGTTATCTGATATATAATGAACACATTGTTCGACACAATTAAAAACTGGATTGGGGAGAAAGGAATGTACATGTAGGAATTTTCTTCCAAGTAGAAACAAATGGAGAGGGAACACAGGGTCTAGTGCTATTATGTTATACAGAGGGAATCACTATCTTCAGAGTAGTGCCTGCAGATAAGTAAAGTATGACGTGTTTCTGCTGTGGTAATGTGTTGCACAGCCATTCACAAATATCTACAACGACTCTAGAAGCTTCATTACAATTTGGAAAATATTACATGATGTTTGCACAGACTTTGATTTTTCCAAGGCCATGAAATGCAGAGTTAGTTGATTCAGTGATTTGGTGTATTATTAAAAATATACAGATCAACAAATTAAAATGGTAGTGTGGTAAAATCTGAAGAGATGACCCATAATGTCTTATCAAAACATTGTTACCAGAACCTCCGAAATGTACAGAAACTCTGTGAAGCATCACAGATCATTCACAGTTTTGGGGCTTTNAGGTATTAAGTGTCATGGGTTGCAAAAATGTAATCAAAAGTGTGGTATTTTATCACCATCTATCGGAACTGGGATGGAGGGTGATGTAATCTTCCATTAATAGGCCAGCTGATAGGAAACCATCAAGAGCATTTTCCTTATCTCTTCTATGACCCATCCTCCCTCCAGGGATAGATCTTCTGCTAATGGGCTATTGAGTCCACTGATAAACTTCCATCATCCCATTGGGAAATGCTCCAGCCAGGAGGAGGAGCCAAGCCCCTCTACCTGGATAAAGAACAGAGATTTGGGACATGATTGGCTTGATTACATCACGTTATTCACATTCATGAATTACCTGTGTCATAGCCTCCATGGTGAGGTCCACCCTTTGACTGGAGCCCATCTGTATGTTGCAGCCTTTGTAGGTGACCTGATGTTTCATGGGTCCATTGAGGTATACATAGCTCACTCTTTCAATTCTAGTTTAGGTCTACCTGAGCTATTGTCCTGGGCTGATGCTGAATTTTATCCTCATTCATCTGTTTAACCCAGAAATAAGTTTTGTACTTTTAAAACTGGTTCTTTGAGTGAAGGGGAGAGAAGGAGAAGGGCTGGAATGTCTGAGACAGTTGTTTTCAAAACATAAAGATAAGAGTTTTCAGCTTTCTTTCACACATGGCCTATGTTGTCTGCAGTGCGGATGGCAGGAGAGAGCTCTCCCTTGCTTTTTGTTAGTTTTTGGCTAGCTGAGGCAGAGAAAGTCTCTGGACTGTGGGGTTTTTTTTCAGTTTTCTTGTAACTGTTCAAACCTGCTCTGGACTAAAATTCAGAAGAGCCCTGGGAGCTCACACCTGTAGCCCACCAGGGCCTGGCCTGGGCCCGGCCTTTCCCAGCCCCAGAGGAACCGACAGCAGCTGAGCCGAGCTACAGCCACAGGAGAGACTTTGAATTTGGCATCTCTGCAGAGAAGGGAGAGGTTTTGTTGTTTAGTATTTTTGTTCTGGAGAGTGCTTTGCCTGTTAAATAAACAGTTTTTTCCACTTCTCTCCAAGGAAATTTTTTTCCCAAACCAGTTAAGGGAGGAGCTGCTTAAATTTGTTTACTAGAGGAACCCCTTTGGAGATTTTCTCCCAAATTTGCCCTAAACCAGGACTGCTATTCTATTCCTAGTAGTCTTATCTACCTGTTTTTTTTGTTCTGCTGTTTAGAGGCATGACTTTTAGGCACATGAGCAGCTTCATGATTTATGTTCAGACTCATGTTCTCTACCCATGCAGTTATTTCCTGACACACTGCAGCAGCCCAAATATGTTTGCCCCTGTGTCACCAATTGGTCTTCCATTGTTGCAGACACTCTGACAGGGCATTAGTCCCCATCCAGGAGTTGAGAGAGAGTATAGGCCACTTTTCTCATTCGTTAGTCTCTAGGGTTTATTGGATGGCTCTCACTTCAGTAAATTGGCTTCAGTTGCCTTCCCTTTAAACAGCCTAAGGACTCGTTATGTGGGACTCCACACAGAAGCTTTCCACCTCTGATCATTTCCTATCACATGGCGAGATCCATCAGTAAATGGAACATTGCCTCTTTCTTTTTCTGCTAACTCGTTATCTGATTTTTGGATAGGAGTTACCTTCTCAGACAATGATTCATAATTTCTGGCTTCTGGCCATAATCTCTTCTACGATTCCTGGGAAAATGGGTTTTACCATTCGGGTTCATTGCGTAGTCAGTTACCCATTTGCTCCATGTTGGACTGGTTGCATAATGAATTCAGGGGATGTTTCCTTTGAATAAAGGCACTTATGGTGCCAAGAGAAGACACACTTCTGTCTCAACAACTTTTGAGGCTTGAACGCCCTCAGACTCCGAATATCTTTTCTTAGTTGGAATATAGTAGACTTCTGACCCTTGATAACTCTAGCTCTAAAACCCTAATGGTCTGCCTCAAGTTTCTCCTTAGGTTTTTTGCTAGAGTCTCCAGGTGAAATCCCACTCCTCAGATGCAGAGCACACTTTGCATGTCAGGCCCTGTCTGAACAGACCCACAAAATACTGCAAGAAGCTGATTCCTATTTGATCTGTTTAAAGGCCTATTGTTGCTCAAGTACCACACTTGAAGTGATTCTTTTTCCAGGTCACTCAATAGAAGGGGGGCCCACAAGCTGGTTATAGCCTAGGAATGCATTCTCCAGAGCCCTGCAAGGCCTAAAAAAACCTTATGTTTCCTTTTTGTTCTCTGGTGAAGACCTAGTTGCTATTTTGTTAACCACTTTTCTCCACATGACCTTTGTGGAAGGGGCATTCTCTAGATCTTCAGGGACTCTGTCAATTTTTAGATCTCTGTAGATGAATTCCAGCACTTTTAATTTATTTTCTCAAGTACTGGATATCTTCAACTGCAGTGATCCACTTCCCTGGAGAGTTCACAAGATCTTTCTTAAATGGTTATCTTGCCCTCACACTTGAGAGAAGCCATCTCCAGAGCCTAAAAGAGAGTAGGTTTAGACTAGATTTTAGAAAGAAATTCTTTACTGTGGGAGTGATGAGACAATGATATAGGTTGCCCAGGGAAGCTGTGAATGGCCCATCCCTGGAAGTGTTCAAGGCTAGGTTGGATAGGACTCTGGGCAACTTGATCTAGTGGAACTGGGGCAGAGGGGTTAGATCTAGATTTTCATTAAGGTAGACAATCCTTAATCCCAGGTTATTTTGTGATTCTATGACTGTCTTCGAAATCTCAGTAACAGGAGTAGTGAAATTTAGCAAATTCAATAATCCTTTTTCTGGTAGTCCCAAACATGTCTTTACCCTATTCTGTTTTTGCATAAAATTCTCCAGGCTTAAACCTTAATTACACTATGCACTGCCATTGAAAACCTATAGCAGCTGTCTTTTCAGTGCATCTTGCAGCCTTCCTTTCTTGGGGTGAATGTGGAGGTGTATTGTTTTTATCTTTTTCCCTCCATGGTTGCAGGGAAATTCTTAAAAGCAGAAGAATCAGGCTTTTAAAGACAAAATTGTACTGACTTCGTAAGTAAGCATTTGTGATAGAAATAGCACAGAAGATGGAAACTGGGAAAATGTGTTATGGAAAGCAATGGGGCCATGGCAAATATTTTATGTAGTGAAATAAAAAGCATTAGAGCATAACTATGCTGCTGGTATATGGCACATAAAGTCAAACCAATTATTACTGTTCCTGTCGGAAATGTCGGTTTCTCTGCTATTTAGCAGAAATTTCCGACAATGTAAAGTCCTTTTTCCCCAGTGAGAGATGGGAGAAAAGAGCAGAAACTCTTCAGGTCTCGTGTTCAAGGTTGTTTATTTTCTCTTATCTAAAACATTTTCTTTCTGCCCTGCCAAGCTCCTTCCAGCAAGACAGTCGAAGGCCTTCTTCCCCTTCAGAGGTGGTGCTTATCTTTTATACCAAAAGTTACGTACAGACTATTTATTAATTATCTCCAATACCTATTCTCTACATTAGACAGTCAGATTCTACTCTAAACCAATCAGTCATGTCCCTGTCACCAAGAAGATGGAGAGGGAAGATGAAGAAGGAAGAAACCTAAAGCCACGAGATTTCTCCATCTTGGAAATTCTTACTCCCCTGTACTAAAACTCAAAAACTACTTTTATACTTTCTAACAAACTCACTACTGCTTCATTTAAACTCCTGTGACTGGTAATTTTTCTTTTAAGGTTGGCAATCGTTCCCATGGGCTAAACTCAGAACCACAGGTGTTCTGGGCTGTGTGCCAGGGTCTCTGAGACCCCTGCCCAGGTCCCTGAGCCTCCAGGGCAGCTGGAGGCAAATCTTGTGTTCCCACAGTTCCTAGTTCTTTTAAGCCTGAATATTAAGAGAATTTGGCACTTTTTTGGCTTTTTTGTTTCTCCCAGATAAGTGATGGTCCTTTTCTATTAGTAAATATAACATCTTTTCCTAGTGCATGTGAAATATTTAGCAGTTTAGAAAGTATGACAGGGCTAGTTACATATTGATATTTTTCAGCAAATCAGAGTGATACCATCATTTATTATAAATCTACATCATCATTTCTAGCTGCAGCTTCTTCAGTAATGAGAGTACTAAGGAAAATAAAGGATTTCCTGTATTGTTTATCTGACTGTCAAATTAGAATATAAGCTGCAGTTGTCTTCAATAAATGTGTGAGTTAGCTTGACACTTTAACTTCAGTGACATGCTTTTAAAATTTAGGCAAGGTAATAAAAATAGTTTTTTGAAGAGTTTGTGTACCTTTTAAAAATAATATAATCATCCATTTTTACACTGTTCAAAGAGAAAAAGCATAATTGTGTTTTGTAATCCCAGCCCCTGTTAATCCATGCGCCAGACAGCAGCAAGTGCAGTAAGACAGTTCAGGTTCTCAGCTGTCAAATCAGGCAAAATCCTTCAATGGCTACCATGTAACTATGTATGAAGTCAGGAATTAATGTTTCCTAGAAATAAGTATTGGAATCTCATTAGCGATGTGTTTTGCCTGTTTTTTTAAGAGAGTAGGCATGTTGTAAAAAATTTTGCAATATCTTTACAACTTGATTCATCTAGAAACTTCCAAATGCATCTGGATCGGCACAAACAAGCAAAAGCAAGAAGGTAAAAGAGGACACATAAGCATTGAACTGTACTTTCTTTTTTTTTTTTTAAACTCTTCTTTATCTTCTTCCTGTGAAACTCATTGTGGAGGCTTTCCAAAGAAAACAGTAACACCATTTCTGGTACACACACACTGGAAGAGTTAAAATACCTATATTGACTTTCATCCTTTTCCTCCCCTGTGCCCCAGGTGACTCCCATGATTCAACATAGCACATGATTTTGATTATAAAACAAGGATTTTTTTGAGACGTGAATGGAGATTCTTCTGTAGAACATGCTATGCAGCATTAAAATATCTACGGGTTCTCGAAAGGAGTTTGCTGAAGTGGTGGAATAGACCATTCTGTTAGTTTCAGTAGATTGCATTGCACCTTATCAAACATTAAAGATGAGCAGTCTTCTTCCAGAATATCAGCAGATATAGAGAATACCATTGTTATACATAAAAAAGAACTCCAGGTCTGGTGAATTTTCTATAAATCCTTTTATTTAATATACCCTTTAAAATACTGGACTAACTTAGGTAATGAATGGCCGCAGTAAGAATCTCAGCTCTGCATGAGTGCATAATCCCACCACAAATAAACTGCTAGCTACTGGAACTGTGTCCATCAAAAAATTATTAGGAAAGTTTATGGCAAAAAATCCTATCATAAAAAAGTCACAATGTTTTTTATTTGAAACAATATTTCCTCAAAAACTCATTTAAAACATTTTTAAAAAACCTCCCTACAAGACTTAACATTTGCAGGGTGAATTTCACAGCAAATTTTATAATAAACTTTATTTTTGCAAAATTATTTTAAATTAAAATAGTTTTACAAAAATGTCTTCTTAGATGAGTTGAGTTTGACTTCTACATTCAACGATAATGGATTTAATGGTAACCAGGAGCAATTCTTTTTCATTAGGGAGATTAATGTTTTGATAATGAATCTACCTGTGTATTTCAGGTATATTTAAATTTGAAAATTTGAAAAAAACAAGCATTTTAAAATATTTTATCTGTTGAGAGAACTGCAGCTTCACTGTTTAAAGAATCATCTTGATTTTATATTTTCATGAAATTTTTAATGAGGTTTATATAACTCACTTTGAAAAAAGACTTTATATAATTCACTCTGAAAGAGGACTTTGCTTCCAATATACTTTTGCCAAGTGTCTATCCATTCACTGAAAATTCTTTTAAGAAACAGAACCTAAAAAGGAATGTACTATCAGAAAAAGAATGAGTCAGGACTAAGATATTTTTTCCATCAGATACTCTTTTAGAATTTTTCTTGATTGGAGGAATTACTTTTGTCAGCTTTTCTTCTCTACAGCTAAAGTGACACTGGTGGACAGAGGGCACTTGAGACCTGAAAAACCAATTTCAAGATTTTTAAGTGAAATGTAAAAATTGAACAAAATACTATTTTCACTTAAAATGTTCATGAATTTTTGAAGCAAAATAAAAAAATTTAAAACGTTATGCCCTTGTCTGATGATGTTATTTTTCCTGTAATGCACTATTATTTATATTAGTATATATCCTGAAAAATTTCAAATGTACATAAAGAACTATAGTAAATATTTAAAACTCATTGGAAAAAGTATACCTGGACACAAGAGTATATCAGATGTGTTTGCAAAGTTCAATATGGATGTTACTGACTTGTTGCAGTGCCAAACTGGGTGTTATGCTGCAGATGCCTCTGACTGGAGCTAAATAACTTATTGAATTTAAGCTTCCCTGTGACAACCAAAAGGAGTGTGACATTGAGTAGGGAGAAATGCTGACATATGGCTTCATGAGAAACTATTCCAACTGGAAAACATACAAGAAGCAAATGAATCATCCTTGTATGTAAAAGTCAATATCAGATAAACTTCTAATTTAAACATTTAAACCATAAGATTATTACTTTTAGGAGAAAGTGACTTACTTGCTGGGTATGACCTGTGTCCACAGTGAGAGCTGAGACACAGAAATTCCAATTTCTGAGAAATTTAGATGTAATTTGTGTGATACTCTATTAATCTTCAATTTCACATCAGGAATTTTGTGAACCAAAAAGGATAATTTCTCATAGAAGCCCAAACTGAAGTTTAACATTGTTCTCTGGCAGCCTTTTTTTAAAATGGAAGCTGGTGAACTCAAACCCTTTGGCAGGAGTTGTGTCCCCCAGAGATACATCCTGTAGTTTTCTAGCAAGTAGTGTGAACCTGTTATCTGCTGAATGCATTTAAACAGAGGAGGGTTATTCACAGAGATATTCTAGAAATAAGCTTGCTTTCTGATAGGCTGGTAAAAAAGATATGTCATATAACTTCTAGGTTTACATATAGATCATATCCAAATTCACTAAAGTCAACACAAAAACCTTCAGTGTGAGACTGCTACCAGTTGTCCATTCACTAATGACACTGGCAAAAAATATTTCTCTTTCTTATAAGACCCCCCTCTCCCCCCCAACTGAAATGCCAAAAAAGGCCATTCTGGAGTCCTCTCCTAGTAGAACACCAACTCTCTCAGCTTTTCTTCACAGAAGAGGTATTCCAGCTCTAACCATTTTCGTAGCCCTTCTCTGCATTCACTGTCAGTCTTTTCTATATTGAGGATCCTGGTGTGTATGGTGTAGTCTACAGTCACTTCTTCTCTTGGCAATCAGTTAAGGAAATTTTCTTCTATGATCATTCAGATGTCACTCTGGGAGTCAGAGTCACACCATGTAAGGTTTTAACTGCTGGGACCAAAGTCCCTTTGCAGCAGGTGGCTCCTATGGCACCCTGTTTGATTCTCTCCACACCTCACACCCACACAGTTTCTGTTCTGACAAGTTTCTGTTCCCAGCTCGACCCTGGGTTTCCATTGCAGAGTGAGACTTTGGGTTCCTCTAAGTAATGAATTGTGGACAAGCAACATAATAAGAGCACAGTCTGGGTGCCCCAGGAAGGATCCTAAATAAAGGAATCCCTGACTCTTGCAGTCATTGCACACTCTCTTCACACGCTCTTCATATCCTTTCCATGTGCCTCTTGGTCCATTAATTTAATCGGGGATCTTCTCACTGTTCACTGGGCCCTGCAGAGGCTCTGGATGATGGCTGGTGCTGCAGGACTGTGCCCTCTGTTAGGCAGAAGGGCAGTGCCCCTCCACAGCTCGCTGCTTGGGGCTGCAGCTGTTTCCCACCAGCCAGGACACAACCTGAAGCTCGCACTCCCAGCTACCTGCACTAGGTGTGTTCTGCAACAAACCTATATAATTTCGTAGTGTTTATGCTAGTGTAGCCTTATATTGTTAATTCATTAACAGGTTTCAGATCTTGAGATTTTTGTGCATAAAACTGCCTTTGTTAGAGGTAGCTGTGCTTTCTTCCGTATGAAGCAAACTCACTAAAGTTGTCCACCACAACTTAAAAAATCTCAGGGAAATTTGCACTAAACTGCACAACTAGAAATCATAGATGACCACTTTTTTGTCAGAGGTACTTTCCTTTCTTTCTTAGATATCAGGATTAATTCTGAACAGAATCACATTAAAAAACACAACCAAAGATTAATTTGACCAAGCCTGAAAAGTTTTTTTGCATGCTAAGAGATTTGAGATTCTGTGAAAGAGTTTAATTGGCACTGAACTAGCAAATACATATCTGTAGATAAATATATATATAGGCAGATATATATGTAGATGAGATTTAGATACAGATATTGATATTTATGGATACTGATATTGATATAGCTATAGATATATCAGCCTTGCTTTTTGCAATTGTGAAAAGGATAAACACTTCATAAAATCTCCTGCCACAAAACCAAACATATTGAAATGGCTTTTTATGGAGATATTGAAACAACAACAACAACAAAATAAAATACACACAGCTTGCTTCTCCTGCGGGTTCAATTATTTTGAGCCCTGCTAGCAAACTTTGATTGATAAAGCTAACCTTTTCTTTCCAGGCAATGGTTTGATCACATAGTGATGAGAAAGAGTTAGAGAATGGAAAAATAATATTTGGATTGCAACAGAATAATAAAAATGCAGAGGATGCCTTTGACTTTTACAAGGTGAGAAATGATTTCCCATTTTGATTGTGTGATGTCAAGACTTCCTTCTAAGAACAGGTAAGTCTGGGCTTTGTATGATCCTCTTAAATTAATTTTCAAAACTTATAAGGTTTCTCCAGCCTTCCAACTAGAAATTCTTAATACATCTAAAATGAAATTCAAGTTATAGTGGCAACATAGATTTTTCAGCAGCACAAATGACTGATGAAATGGTGTAATTACTGGACTTTATATGGGAAATATGAGCTTAAGATGTGAAATACGAACTCTCCAGGCCCACAGGGAAAAGCAGGCAGCCTTTGTATCCAAAACAAGTTTAAGAAGTTTCCCAACTGTACTGATATAAGAAAGTGATAAAGGATGTCCATCATGACATAATTTGGCACTTCTATATATCTTTTTAATTGTTAATTAACAAAATATTTTTCCATTCCCTTCTAAAATACTTCTTAGAAGCCCAAAATCCTCTGTCATTAGTTTCTTCAAATCTTCACTTTCATGGAGAAGAGAGAAGTTATCAATCAGACAAAATTAAATTAGATCATTTAGTTCTATTTTGTCATCATAAATTCCATTACACAAGATCATTCTTTGGTAGATAAAGGAGTTACACCTAACCTTGCAAGCAATTCAAAAAGGAAAGAAGAGACAAAAAGTAAATTTTTGCTTTGAAATATAAGCTTGGAAGAAAATCAATGAACAACATGTAAAACTGTTTTGTTTAAATGTTTTCAAATTTCTACAAGCAGCTGTAAGAAACCACTTTGAAATGCCTGACTTTAGAGGAATCTAGCAAAATAATATTTGACCTTCATTAACTCTGTTCCTTTCTGAGTCATAAAATAGTTTTTGAGGTTGGAGAGTATTTAATAAGTAATTTTTTTAAAAGCCACAACTTGGAGTAAAGGGTATTTTGTGTATCAGTGTCATAGTGGAGCAGAAGACAAAGAAAGAAGTCAGATGTATTAGTTGCTGGTTTAAAGGCAGGATACTGAAATTCAGCTGTGTAAACCTGAATATTGCAGTGAGACTTGAGCATGGACGTGAAAACTGTGATAATTATCAGCTTCCAGACCTGGTGTATCTGAATGCTGAAAGCCAAATTAAAGTTGCCCTGAGCAAAGGTATGCCATTACAAATGTAGTCCTCCTGCATAAGCTCTGCCTGCCCTCGCTACGCCATATGGGACAGATGTAATTTAGTTCTAATGTTCTAGTTAATGAAATCACTGCTACAGCTTATGAGTAACTGCAGCAAATGTGCTCACTGTTAAATAGTGCTGCGCTTGCAGGCACGTGTGGCAAATAGGTAACCCACTACATTTCTACCAACTTCTACAGTTTTTACTGCCTCTTTTTTTAATATAGAGTTAGCTTCCTGAGGCATGGTGTGCATGCGCAAAATTCAAAACTTAAGAGGTCAAGTCTTAAATAGAATCTCTAAATCCATTTAGCTCTGAAAAATTTATTTTTATTAACAAAACTGTTAATATTAAGTATCCAGACTATGATATTTCAGCTGCTTTTCTTGTTTTGCATACTGAAATGAGAAAATGCATATTCAAAAAAATAGTAATGCACACATACACCACATATATTCTTCTGGTATCTGCAGTATATAGCAAAATCTTATGTAATTTTTTTCTAGCAACATAGAGACTCTGTCTTTCATCTCCTAAGCTATCTCTTTGAATTTACTAATGTCTCAACCTCCAAAAAGCTTTATGTATCTTGTTTTTAAAAAACAGTAATCATCTATGCTAAGACTTTGACTCAGTTATACAATTTTTAATTCTAATTACATTATTTCTGAATATTTTCTCAGTTTCAGAAAAAGGATATTCAAGCTGATTACAAGAATTATTGGTTTACACTCTGTGTGCTATCAAAACAGAGCAATTGTGGCACCAAACCACAGGTGAAAAAATCCTATTTAATTTTTGAAAAGCAAATAATTTTCTATAGAAATTCAGTGCCAGCAACACCTGAAACAGGTGATGTTCTGCATGATGTATGCTCCATGAGTTTGCAAATTCTCAGATTTTAAACCCATAAAAAAGATTGAAAGTTATACCTAAATTTATACCTATCATTATTTAACCCCAGTTCATAACTAAGCCCCATGCTTCCACCCACTCGTAACACCACCAACAAGATTAGGAAGAGAAATGGAAGAGCATAAGTAAGAAAACTCATAGGTTGAGAGAAGAACAGCTTAACAGAGAAGCAAAATACACACACACAAGCAAAGCAAAATAAGCAACTATTTCACTGCTTCCCACAGACAGGCAGGTGTTTAGCTATCCCCAGGAAAGAAGGACTCCATCAAGTCTCATTATGACTTGGGAACAAAATGCCGTCACTCCACACATCCCATCTTTCTTCTTCTTCTTCTTCTTCCCCAGCTCTCTATGTCGTGCCTAACACAGGGAATATGGAATATCCCTTCAGTCAATTGGGACCAGCTTTCCCAGCTGTGCCCATCCCACCTACCCACACACACCCAGCCTACTCACGGCAGGGCAGCACAAAAATCAGAAAAGGCTTTGATATTGTTTTAGCACTGTTCAGCAACAGAAAAATTATCTTCATATTATCAACTCTGGGTTCAGCACAAATCCAAAATTCAGCCCCATATTAGCTACTGTGAAGAAAATTAACTGTACCCCAGGCAAACCTAGAACAATACCTCTGAAGTCAATAAGCATATTTCAACAGAGCTTATCCAACTCAGACCATGGGAAAGTGTACATCTGATGATAACATCTGTACCTATTTGTAACATTTTTGTTGATTAAAGCTAACAGCTATTACATAGTTGAAGATTTATGAAGAGGGTGTCATAGAGCATTTTTATAAGGTATTGATTCTCCAAAATTAAAGGTCATTTTATGTACATTGGTTAAGCTCAATACCACCTCCATCCCCAAACTCCTCAGGAAATAAGGATTACTCACAACATTGTTACTACTTTTAATGCCTTTTTTTCCCTCAGTATTTAATACTAATGCTGCTGTGAGGAGGAGGATGATGACTGCATGAGTGACATTCCATTTGTGGGTCCTAAAACCCTAAGGGGCCGTCTGAATGTTCATAATAAGTTCATGAGGCCTCAGTGTTCAGAGTTATCCCAGTGTCCTGAAGGAGCTAGTGGGTGCTAGAGCAGAACCCCTCTGCCATGACCCAAGGGTGTGAGGCATGATGTTCACTATAAATTCTCATCAAGCAAAGACACCAGACCATGTGTCAGGGAACTCTCAGGCTTTTATATTACAGTCACCATAACTCTGGCAATGACCACACTATTAAGACTAAAATGGTGTTGGTCAACAAGCCCTTACATTTTCACAATGTACTTCCACAAAAGGTGTTAACTAACAAGACATTCATTTTGTACAGTACACTTCAATAAGTTCTCAAGTCCCACAACAAAACCTTCAAAAGGTGCTGGCTTGCAAGCCACAACATCACTATTTCAAAGATGCTGAATAATGAGAACACAAGGTCCCCACTCTCACAACAGAGTTCAGTACAGTAGAATATGACAGGCAAAGCAAAGGAACAAAACAAAGAATATCACCAGTCCTCAGATCCTGCATTGGTCCTGCTGCTTGAATGATGCAGAGCTGGGTTTGCGAGACAAAAAAGTAAAAGACAAAGGGATTAGGAGAGAGGGAAGAGAGGAAGGAGACCTAATCCACACTCTCTTAAGTCAAGAGGTAGACTTCCTGGTACACACCTCTTACATTAACTAAGATTTTCTGTGCTGATTTGTTCAGGCATGCACAGCCAGCCCATCTCCAGGGAATGAGATGGGGGCAGGGGGGGGAACTGAACATAAGTCTCAAGGCAGTGTACGAACTTGGCTTACAACAGTGCTACCCCACCTCCATGAGACTCTCTCCTCCTGTAGCAATCCTCAGAATGTTTGAGACAAAACATCCTTAGGGCTGGACCTCTGTACCAGCTCAAGCATCTACCAAAGGTCTTGGGAACCTAAAGAGATCTCCACTGATTGAAATCTAACAAATGTCATTACATTTACAAGAATGGCATGAGGGAAGATCCAAAAAAGCAGATTAGTCTAACACTTACCTGGAAAAAATAATGGAGATCTATTGGGATCCTGTTGAAAGACATGTCAAGGACAATGAAATTATCAACTGTTCACATGGGTTCACAAAGGGGAAGTCTTACCTAACAGATCCGATATTCTTCTATGGCAAAGTGTGCTGACTTTAACACTAGCACAAAATTAAACTGAAAATAAGCCATTCTGCGTCCCCTGCCCCTTATGTTAAGAGAGGCACAGAAAAGTAGAGACTATGGATTGAGATAACAATTTACTAAAAGTACAAAGCAATGAAATAGCAGAAGTATAAAAAAAAGAGAAAGTATTTTACCCACAAAAAGATGTTCACCACTGGCAGCAAAAGAAGATGGTAGATACTCCTCACAGATCATGGGCATGGTTTCTTCCCCAGAGAAAGATAACATGATGAGCATTCTTGTACACAGCCCACATGGTCATCAGAAACAAGGGCAAGATGTTGAGAAAGCTCCTAAGGCTAATTTTAATCACCTTCCAGTCTGGAAAAAAAAAGTTACGAAATAAAGCCCCTAGAAACTAGATCATCTGAGTAGGGGTCCACTTTGATCAATTCTGTGTGGGCACCTCCAGCATTGCTTCTAACATTCTATTGGATTGTGGGGTCACCCCTACTGGTGCTTTCCTAAAGCAGCCTCCCCACCAGTTCTGGTGAATCAACACGAGAGCCAATACTTGTTTTTGCTACTGTCCCTTTCAGCACCAGGATCCATAACCCTGCTCTGGAGGTAAAACAGAAGGAGGAACTGGCAGGGAGGCAGAGAGACCAAGTCCACTGGTGTTGATGCCCTGGTAAGGGCACCCCAGCTTTCCCTGCCAAAACCACACCCCCAGGGGTGATGTGGATATTTTCAAATAACAACTTGGTCACACACACATAGCACTAAACTCCATCCCTTTTCCATAATCAGGACAGAAGCTCACCTTTGAGGTGGATGGAGGGAAGGTGGTACACGTAGCTTTTCTGGATTTCATTCAGACTTTTGATTCTCTCCTTCACGATATCCTTCTGGACATGTTTTATTGCTGCGCAATGAGCAGGCACACAGCACTCTATGTGAACTGGGAGCAGTTCTCAAGCAAATGCAACAAAAGGTCTGAACTCTAAGGCCCATTCTGTTCAATTTTTTTTTTTCAATTATCTAAATACAGAATTTACATGAGCAAGTTTGATGGTGCTGTTGGTTCTCTTGAGGGAAAACTGGGAGAGGAGTGTGTGTAGAGGAGCCCTGCCCAAGGGATCTGGGGGTGCTGTTTGGCAGCAGCTCAGGGTGAGCCAGCAGAGTGTGCCAGGAGGGCAAACCCCACCCCGGGCTGCAGCAGACACAGCATCACCAGCTGTGCTTGGGATCATCCTGCTGGACTCACCCGTGGTACAGCCTCACCATCCGTCCTGTGTGCAGTTCTGGGCCCCATACTATAATTTTAGAATGGTCCAGAGGAAGGAAACAAATCTGGTGAAAGGGCTGGAAGATAAGTCCCGTGAGGACCAGCTGAAGACTCTGGGTTTGACAGGTTTGAAGAGAAATAGGCTGAAGACTAAACTGATGGTTCTTTATAGCTTCCTCAGGAGAGGAAGAGGAGAGAGGGGCGCTGATCTCTTCTTCTCAGTATTCAATGATGAAATGTATGAGAATGGCTCATAGCTGTATAAGGGTAATTTCAGCATTGAGAAGTAATTCTTCTATGGTTCACCACAAAGACGGTGGTGAAACAATGGAACAGACCTCCTGGAAAGGTGGATGGTGCTCGTTTTGCATGCAGTAAAGTGCATACCTGTTCCACATGGACTGTTTGTGTGGCAAAATTTTAGAGATGGGAAGGCAGGAGGGAAATGTCTATATGGATAGCTCTAGCAGCTTTCTCTATTTCCAGCATAGCTACTGGATGGCTTCTGAGAGATGCTGCTGGTGCCAGCCAGCTTCAATATTGTCGTGTCACTGTCCAAAGCTGAATCTATCAGCCACAAGTAGTGCTTCTTATACATATTTGAAAAAACCTGCTTTGAAGCAGAACACAGAGAGAGAGAGGAGTGAGAACACATGAGAGAAACAGCCCTGTAGACACCAAGGGAGGTGGAGGACGTATTCCAGACATTAGAACAGAGAGTTTCTCCTGAAGGCCATGCTGAAAACCCTAGTGATACAAGTTGTCCCTCTGCAGCCCACAGAGGATGCAGTGCTCATAGAGGAGCAGGTGAGTGCCCAGAGGAAGCTATGACTCATAAGGAGTCCGCATTAGGAGCAGGCTTTTGGCAGTATAGAGACAAGAGACCATGATGTAGAGCATTTTTGTTGGCATGACATGAATCCACAGAAAAGCCATGCTGAACTTGTCTTTTCCTGAAGGACTGAACCTCCTGGAAGGGATCCACACTGGAACAGTTAATGAAGAACTAGTCCATGCAAAAGACTCATTTTGCAGAAGTTTGTGGAGGACTTCCCTGTGGGAAGGACCACACATTAAAATAAAGGAAGATGGTGAGGAGTTCTCCCCCTGCAGAGGAAGGAAAAGCAGAAAAAACATATGGTGAACTGACCACAACATCCATTCCCCAGCATCTGGTATAAAATTCCTGACTCATTAAATGAAGAAAACAGAAGGGTGAGATGAACAAGGTAGATATTCTTCACAATAAAAGCAAAAGCAATTCTATTTGATTAAATGTATGCTAAACAAGACAAATCAGACAAACTGTACAGATGAAGCCACCAATTAAGCAGCCATCATTTTTGCGATATAACACAAGACACTGAAGTCTGATTATCTGAAGTGATTTTGCTTCTCTCCTCAATGAAATTTACTGGAAGCTTGACCCATTATTTAATTTCTGTGTAAGCATCAGTACTCTGAAAAAAATCTGAATTTGTCCAATTATGTCTATAAATAGTAACATCTTTCTAGTTATATTCTATAGTTATTTTCTTCAGCTGAAGACAGAATTGTATTGTCACCTTTCAGAGGTGTAGCAAAGTTACAAAAACTGTGAATCATAAGCTATGAGTAACTCACATCTTCTGATCTCCTCTATCACTTGCTGTTGCTCCTATTTTCATAGAGGAAGATCTCTGTACCTGCTGCCAAGAGTGGTTCAGTAACGCTTGTTTCCAATGAACTACTGTAAGGAGAGTTTCCAACTTTCCAGCTCTCACTGTGATATAGTTGCAGAATCTCTCTGAGCAAAAAACTAGTCCTTTGCTGGCTTTCAGACAATGATGACTGTAAAAAATATTATCATTTCTGTGTCTAAAGCTAAGTATCAGTTTGGTTTTGTTGGTTAAAACAGTGCTGACCATAAACTACTCTACAGTGATTTTTTTGGGTTCCATAGTATGGTTACTACTTGATGTGTAATTTTATATGATGCTTGTTTTCCCAAAATCAACTTTAAGCCCTACTTTGTGCCAGATTGGTGGGCTTTAGGTATCTCTACATAAGTGTTTCTGCTTGGATCATAAGTAAAGTTTTCAGTATCCTAATCAGAAACCAGTCAAAAGTATTCTTATGTCCTAGGGAGTCTATTGTCTAAAGTTACAGCAGCATGAATTTAAAATTCAAGCCTTTTAAAGCTGTTGTGCAATATAATAATTGTACAACATGATCTTGACTACTGAACATGAATTGGATTCCGAAGTTATTTTGAGTACAAACTTAGATTTTGTTTTTTTCTGTTAACAGTCATTACTCCTCCAGTAGAGTAATTAAATCTACAAATGCAAGTCTGATATAAATTGTGCCATTTATCTGGGAATTTATACTATGCTTCTAATAATTAAAATAGATCTGACTGGTGGATGAAGGGAATGGGAGGAATAAAGTTAGTTGTCATTTTTCTCGCTTCCAGGAAATTTGGATTCCTTAAAATATGGAATAGCAATAGTTATCATGTCCTTCTCTAGCCGAGGCACGCTGTGATTCAAAAATACTACTTTTATCTTTGTGATCTTACTGTACTTGTTTGGGATTCCAGAATTCAAAGTTACAGATTTTTAAAACAACAAGATGGGAAACTAAGATGTTAACAAGGTTTACAATTTCTTCATTTTTTTTTTAATCCAACCATAAAAACTCAATGGCAATTTCATGTGGGACACAGAGTGATCACAGAGAACCAGTTGTAGCGTCCCCAGGCCTAGCCTGGGAAAGCCTGAGAAAAGAATCCAAACAGAACTTAGGACCTGGTGTTTGTCCAACTACCACAATGTGTATGTAATACATGTTTATGCTAAGATGTGTGAGATGTTTACCCAAAGAGGTGCTGGCCCTTCCTGCACCAATTAGCTTATTGCATTCTGGAATTAACATATCCACTTTGAGACTGTGAAGCACACTATAAAAGAACTGCATTGTTTTAATAAATGGCTTTTTAGCCATTGCCTTCAGTCTGTGTGTTGCTGTTCATTCGCCACTCCTACCTCTACAGCGACAACTTCTTATGAATTTTCTGGGGTGAGAATAGTGAAGGACTCAAGTTGTTGTCCCAGATTCTTTCACCTGGTGTGCTAGAGCCATAGAACACACTGAATCAAGACATTTAGTTTAATTACAATTCTGCATAATCAGGCATCAGGCGTCCAACACAGTCAGTACACCTTTTAAGAAACAAGCACAGTATTTTATATTAAAAAGATAATAGAGAAACAACTTCACAGAAAAAAGTGATTGTTCATTCACCCTTGTAAAATGAAATTCTTACTGGACTTGTGGTAGTGTTAGTCCTTTTCATTATACTATCATTTACATATAAAAATTTCCCTGGGGGGGTGTTTAGAATTATCTAAGGTAACTTGATACTATATTTTCATTTTTTCAGGTATCACCAAGTTAATATTTAACCTTATACTCAACTGCAGTTTCTGTTTGAGTCTATTTGAACAATTAGTTAACAATGAAATAAGTATTCTACTCCTGTGGACTCTTCATTGCATTCTTTTCCTAGGGACTATTTATTACTCCATTGCTCCTGCTCCTTCTGGTCATAATTTCAAGACTAAACCATAGTTTCATTGCAGTGAACTATTCTGTGGCTTTTTAACTTCATCCCACATCAAAGTCACCAGTTCATCTTGGAGATTTTACCAAAACATGGCATAGAACATCATATCAGAATTTCAGATGTATTCTCCCTGGGTTGATTTGTAGCTTTGAAATATAATTGACTTCTGTTTTGATATTCTGTAATGAATGGAAATTTTGAAGTAAGCTGAACAAGAACAGAAGATAAAGTGAGCATAATCATATATAACATTTACTTCCGGTCCTCTGTTGGGAGAAGAGCTTTTGCAACCGAGGTTTGCTGCTCGTTTCAGAGTGATGGCAATGTAGATGTTTGTCCCAACTAATCTATAAACTTTATATTGTAACAAGGAGGAAGTCACTGAAAAGCATTTATCTACAATGTTCACTTGAGAGAAAAATGACCATGTTTACCTTCCATTCCTTCCCCGTTTAATTTTCTTCTTATCAAACGATGACAGCATTTAGCACAAGGACAAATGTCTGCATTTTTGTGAGGAATATAGACAATGCTGTCATGAAACAAATGGCCTCCAGGAAAAAAAAAATGAAAGCCTTTCGAAAGGCTTAATGTGTAAAAGAGGCCATTTCAATCAGCCCAGTACTCTAAGTTAAATGTCTAAATAAAAGTGGAAAAAGGCCTTTGGAGAAATATTCTTCCTACTACCCTGAACTGCAGTGTTTTTACTGGAGAAGTAAACACACATGTCAAAGATAAAATTTTAAAATGCACTGTTTACTCACATGCGTTTTCCTACTTAGGCTTATCGTAGACATTATTTTCTTAATTATTCATGATATTTGGAGGCTGAAAGGAAAAATAAGCTTCCTAAAGAAGCATGTAAGTTGAATGGTAGTGATTTTTTTTTCCTACACACTATCTCTGACTGAGGACTTCATTTCACAAAAAAATTCTTTTTTTGTCTCTACTCCATTAGAATGAAGGTAACATACCCTCTGAAATAGCTTTGAAATGTAATAATTCCAAAAGTAATAAAAAATATAATTTGTACCGTTCTAATGGGAAAAGTATATTTCCCACTTATGTAGTTTGGGAAAGTAATTGCATCGCTTGGAAGCTACAGAAGATTTGATGTTATTGCTATAGTTTCTGTCTGCAAAACTTTGTGTTGATTCTCCACATTTTTTTTTCCCTTTTTTAGATCCAAATTTTTGAATATCTGGTGAAAGAGTTACAGGAATCCATGGTGTAAATACTCAGATGTAGAAAAAGAAATTTATTTTTAATCATAAAACTTCCAAAAAAAAAAAAAAGTTGGAAATCTTGTATTGATTTCTATGTGTTACTTTCTTTGCCAGATAATGGTTACTGCTTTAGCAGCTTCTATCACCATATGTGTACAATAAGTAAACGAACATAATAATAAACACACAAAAGAAGGGTAAACCACCGAGCTTAACAAATCCGTTCTCCCACTCGCTGTGTGCTGGAACATGAACAGAGCATTGTTTGGATCATAAGGATTAGCAAAATAACAGTCTTGATGAACAACATGGTCATGTGGATAAAATGATTATTTCTTAAAGTCAGTGCATGATAGCTGGGATACCAGTGATTGTACTTACTTAACGCATTATTCTAATCCAACGACTGTGGGAAGTGTATAATTATTTCAGTTGAACAGATCAACAATTATACACAAAATAAAGTTAGGAATATTTTACATAAACGAATTGTGATTCTCTTTTTCTCCTCTTTCGTTAAAAATGAAATTACTATAATTAAAATTTTCCTTATAAGCCATTTCTTTTTCAATGGCACTTCTCTGTGAGATATGAAGAGTATAAAATATCTTTACTAGTAGAACTGGAAATAAGCTGGGATAGTAGTTAGCTGCCCTGTTTATAGTGAAGTTATAGAGCATCAAATTTCAAAACTTATCACAATTGCTATTCTGTGATATTTTAATATACAATAGGGCTTTGACAATTACATCCATGATATAAAGAGTTTTATTAGTACATCATTCCTGTGCACTCTGCTAGCTCAGTGTGAATTTAAACACACAATTGTAGACTTTATCTATTCTTACTCTTTTCCATCTTTGGAACTGGGGTAGCAACCCCTTTTAAGGATTGTGAGGTTAATTAATGAGACTATTTAAAATGAGGAATGATTTCTAGACAAAACATTAGCAGTCTTCAGTTCATATTATTTCAAAAAGTCCAAAGTCTTTCATTCTTACAAAGAGTCTTTTATCATAGAATAATAAAGTACTTTGGGTTAGAAATGGCCTTTAAAGGTCATCTAATTGATGAGCAGGGACATTTTTAACTAGGTCAGGCTGCTCAGAGCCCTGTCTAACCCTGACCTTGAATGTTTATAGGGATGGAATATCCTCTACCTTTCTGGGAAACTTGTGACACTGTTTTATGACTATCATTGTAATAAACTTGTTCCTTTCATCTAATCTAAACCAGCCTTCTTTTAGCAGAGCCTTGTCCTATTGCCACAGGCCCTGCTAAAATGTTGGTCCCAAGCTTTCCTGCAAGCCTCCCTTAAGTGCCAAAAGGCTGGAATTCTTATATATATTCTTTCTTAAATTTCAATTTCTTTGAAATTTCTTTAATTTTTTTTTTCATTTCAAGTTGTCTTTGATTCATGTCCAAAAAGGATATTAAAGTATACAATAGGTAGCATAGTTCTTATTCTATGGTGATTCAAAAAAATAATTGGAAAAAGGTAATGTTTTTGGTCTTTTCCCTAGTTTAGAGATATTAAGGTTCAAATTTATTCTGTAATGTTTCCAGGCCATTTTACATTATAGTCATTGAGAGCCTCCCCAAACAAATTCCTTTGTTATCGCCAATAATTTCACACAAAAAACAAAGGTACTACATATTAATGAAAAATAAAATCAGTGGAGAAGCTTAATACTCTTTACTGGATGGAAATAGCAATAGCACCCTGATTTTACTCCTTCAAGTCATAGTATTTGGAAAGGGAAACCTTCTGTCTTCCATGGGGCAAGATCTGTAAAGGATGTTTGGGAAGAAAAGCAGAACCTTCAGATACATTTTGCACTCTGTCATGTGAAATGAGTGGGATGCCAAAGACATTCCCAAAACAAATTATTTTTCTTCTCCTAAGGAGTGATAACTTTTTTGTAAGGAAGAAAGACACAATATATCCCTTTTGGCAATGAGGCATCAGCATGCAACTCTTGAAGTCTCTTGTCAATGTTCTCACTTTTCTATCTTCAGCATGACAGAATGATTTGCTCAAGTTTGCTTTGCTGCTGTGACCTTAGTTTCTTTGCTATCACTCTAGCCATTACAATTAATATGGGCCCTAAACACATTCTAAAACATTGGAGCAGACAGTTGTATGCAGATCAACTATACTGCAGGCATGGCCATACTTGGATTTAGGCAATGGGGTAAAATAAACAAGTATTTATTCTTACGATGCTTCCTGAAGATACTTTTCAAAGGACTGTGTCTTACGGATATGCTATGCGGACAGAAACATTTATGTACTAGAAAAGGGGTGAGTGTTCCCACACCTGAAGGATCCTGTAGGAAAAGACTATTAGATTAAGCTGATGTATGTTTCAAGACATATTTAGTTTATATAAGGGGAACCAGCACAATCACAAGACACTGAAAAAATGTGTCTCAGAAGAGGATGGTGAGACTGTGCTTTCAGATGTCTTTTGAAAGGAAGCTGTATATTTCAAATGCCTTGTCTGAATGAAGACTCACTGAAAGGAGCAATTCTAGACTCAAGTACAAGAATGCCAAAGAACTTATCTCTCATTTTTCGAATTGATTTCAATTGATTACTTTGAAGCAGTAAAGTCTAAATGAAAAAATAAAAATACTCATTTTCTTCACACAATTCCTATTTAACATCCTTTTTATTCACTACTCTAATCTTACACTTTAATTATTTTTGGTTTTGACAATGCTTTTAATATCTGCAAAGAAAATCAGCTAATTTGTGCAATGCTTCTGAGATCCTAAGTTACACTTTAATTCAACTATATTGAACCAAGTAATATTCCATACCCTTAAAGCTCAGGAAAGTAATAGCCAATATCACCCATATGTTAGCATTGACCTGAAACCATTTTAGCATCACAGTCTTACATCCTGAAATATATCAAACAAGTTCACACACAGTTTTGCCTTTTGTTCAAAAATTAATTATGATGAAACTACCAATCTGGATTTTTACTTTAACATTGTGCTTAAATTTGAATTCTCATAACGTAAAGGTTACTGAAGATGCAGTGGCTTCAAAACTATTTATGTCTAGTTTTTTTCATTTCTTCTAATGTGTAAGATTTGGAGATTATTCCCTAATTTTGCAAAAGTCTTTTAATCTGACATAGAATGATGCTGGTATTTAAGTCAACAGTTGTTAAATTCATTGTATCAAACACTGCCCTTATGGTTATTTTAAGATTATATTTGAAAATTAGAATTGAACATTGAACTACAGAAGTGCCAAGGAAACTAGTAACCGTCAATACCACTATTAAACCTGTAAAATTCAATAGTATAAGATGAAATCATTCACAATTAAAGCTTTTTTCTTTTGTTTTCATTTTTTTATAAAACACCACTGGCTGTGACTGAAGTAAGGTGTAGAAGACCCAGGAATAGTTTTGTTCCTTGTTATTTTTGTTTCCAAACAAAGATGGGAATGGCAGACAGTCAAATAAAGAATTGCTGCCCTAAAATTTCACTTTATCATGTCACTGAGTCCATATGTTAATGTTGGATTATGTGATATGATCACATATTCCTCAGAATGCCATTTTTGTGGTAGTGCCACACAAGTTTGGTTTTTTTGATTAAAATAGCTCTACTGCTGTGCTAGCCCCTCTCCTCCTTCTCCCTAGTTTTAAAGATATTTGGAGATCTGTGAACAATTTGTGGAAAGCTAAATATTTTGTTTGTAATTCCTTGCAAAGTACAATTTTAATGATCTTTTACAAGTAAAGTGCTATATTCTCAGAATGATTCAAGCTGGAAAGGACGTCAGGAGACCTATAGTCCAGCTACCAACTTAAAACAGATCCTTGTTTGAATTCAGGAAGGATTGCTCAGTGCTTTGTCCAGTTGGGTCCAGAAAACAAAGGACAGAAATTTCTCTGTTTGGGCACGCATTTCCATTGCTTAATTAGTCCCATGGGGAAAAATATCTTCTCATCTATAACTGTAGCCTCTTTTTCTTACCCCAAGCCCTTGTTCCTCTCTGTGTAGGAGCTGAAAGATTAGTTTTTGATCTGTTTCTCCTCCAAGGTTTCACAACTTCTGCTGGTAGGCTAAATACTCCATCCACTGACCATTCTGACTTCTGCCAAACTTGTTTCAGTCTTCTGAGATTTTTCATGTATTAGGTGGCCCCAAATTGGTTTCTGCATTTAGATGTAGTCTAAGAAATGCTGAAAAGACAGAGATTATTGTCAGGGTCTACCTCATGCCACTTTTCATACAGAAAATGCTCTACTGACCCTTTGTTACTGCCTAGGTGTACAGCTGGCCCCTCCTCATCTTGATGCTCCCCAAGGTCTCCTGTCCATCTTAACAGAGTTTCTCACTGACTGAACCATCTTCAGCATGTGTCACTGACAGGGGCTCTGCCTGTCCAAGGCTCAACCTGTGTCACTGCTGAATTTCATCAGATTCTGTCTGGCCCATTCATATAACCAACCTAGGTGTCTATGAATGCCAACCCTGCCTCCAACTTGTGTTCATTTCTCCAAGGCTGACATTTACAAACTTGGTAGCAGTGCACTTCGTTGGCCTCAGGACAGAACCCTGCAGTAACCTTCCACTTGAAGCCAGACTCCATGTAGAGATCAAATTATTAATTACTACTTTTTGAGCTCGATATTGAAGTCAGATTTCCAGTCACCTACTTGGCTTTCCATAAAGACCCCAACATTTCAATATGCAATTAAGGATGTTGAGGTGACTGTGCTGAAAGCCTTCCTACAGACAAAGTAGATCGCATCTACTGTTCTCCCATCATCTGCAAATAGAATAATTTCATTACTGAAGGAAATCAGGTGTTTAAGCATCATTTACACCTGGTACATTCAGGTTGACTACCCAAAAATCTTTTTCTCCATGTACCCAGAAATGGGTTCTAAATGGGCTCAGTCCATGATTTTCCCAGAGACTGAAGCAAGACTGACAAGCCTGAACTTCTTTGGGTCATTCTTTTAGTATGTTTCAAAGATGAATACAATATTTGTCTTTCTCTAGGTTTTTTCCTCCCTTTCCATGACATTTCAAAGATGATCAGGATAACCTTTGAAGGAACATTTAACAACTGTCATCATCTTCAAATGCAAACCTCTAGGCTCATACAGGACAAGTAGGTAATCTGAGATATCCAGCATAGATGTACTAAGGACAAATTGTGCCTGAGCACTCTCATGGCTCTCTATAGTGGAGTCAGTGGATGGCAACAGTCAACAAGGGAGTACTGACCAATGCCATCTCTCTAAATATTCTGTAACACCTTCAACATGGTCCTTCTACATGTCATCCTATTTTCCAAATCGGAGAGAGATGCATTTGAAGGGTGAACAGTTTGTTAAGGAATTGGCTGGATGGATGCAGCCACTGGGTTGTGGCCTGGCTCACCTATCCAGGTGGAGGCTGGTGACAAGTGGTGTCCCTCAGGGCATTTTGGAACCAGCACAGTTTAATATCTTCATCAATAGCATAGACAGGGATGGAGTGTTGCAATCAGCTAGATTGCAAATGACACAGGGCTGACACAAAAGAAGATTTGGATGCCATTCAAGGGGCAGGCAAAATCAAAAAGTGAGCCTATGAAGTTCAATAAAGCCAAGCACACCTCAGGCAGAGCAATCCTATACATGAGTGTAGACTTCAAGATGAACTTCTTGAGGACAGCCATGTGGACAATGATTTGGGGGTTTTAGAGGAGGAAAAGCAGGACATGAGCAGGCAATATGCACTTGCAACCCAGAGAGCCAAGCACATCCTGGGCTGCATCAAAAGCAGCACGGCCAGCACGCTGGGCTAGAGAGGTGATTTGTCCCCTTTAATCTGTTTTTGTAAGACCTCACGTAGAATGCTGCATCCACTTCTGAGATCCTCAGTACAAGAAAGATGCTGACCTGATGGAGCAGGTCCAGAGGAAAGCCATAAAGACAATCTGAGAGCTGGAGAACTTCTCCCGTGAAGACAGGCTGAGACAGTTGGAGTTTTTCAGCATGGAGAAGAGAAAGCTCCAGCAAGCCTTTTAGCACTTAAAGATATCTTGTTAAAAGGTGGGAGAGGAACTTTTTACATGGTCAGATAGTGATAGGGTAAGGGAGAATAGTTTAAAACTGAGAGAGAAGAGACTTAAATTAGATGTGAAGAAGAAGTTCTTTACTCAGTGAATAATGAGGCACTAGAATTAGTTAGACAGAGAAAAGGTGGATGTCCCCTCCCTGGAAGCATTCAATATCAGGCTAGGTATAGCCCTGAGCAACCTGATTCAGTAGATGGTATCCCTGCCTGTGGCAGGGAGGTTGGAACTAAATGGATCTGTAAGGTCTCCCAATCTGAAACATTCTATGGTTCTTTGAAATCTAGTTCCATGGACTAGATTCTGGTCTTGCTTTTCACTAAATGTTGACAGCTCCTCTCGTGTATGAATCCTGCCTTTAGTCACAAAGACCTGAAACCTTGCTTGTGAAGACTAAAGCAACAATATTGAGTACCTTATCTGTAGCCATTTTCACTGGATGAAATCAGTCTTGCCTTCAGCACTAGATCCACATTTTCATTGTGTTCTCTTTCACTGCTAGTGCAGGGATAACGGTTTTCATGTTGAGACTCAAAGGAAGCCTTGTGTTTTTTAACAGTTATCCTGCATACATGGGAAAAAGTTCTGCAATCTGCCTTTGTAGCCTGTTCTCATTTACAACTCCTTTTTCACAACTCATACTTAATACTTAACTGCAGTTATGTGCTCCACCTTTAGCCAAGCCAACCTGCCAAGTCATCTTCATAATTCCTGAGTACCATGGTTGCTACATTGACTGTACCATCCCCAGCTAGTTCTTCCTTCATTTTAAGTATTGGGTCTAGTAGAGCTTCTGCCGTTTCCTGATTCATCCAACTTCAACAGCAAACATGCAGTTTTTGTCAGAAATATCTAATAACCTCATCCCCTCTTTTACTTGTGTTCCACTGATTTGCCCTTGCAGCAGATGTCAGGGAGGTTAATGTCTCCTGTAAAACAGGGTAACAATACAGAGACTTCCTTGAGTTGCCTAAAATGGAACTTTAGGCACTTCTTCATTTGATAGGGTGATTCCTATCAAACAACAAGCTCTCACCTCAAAGCTAGCCTTGTTCTCTCTTATGCTCTCTAATGCTCAGAGTCTTAGTCAGCCTATTTCTCATTCCATGATTTAGCTCAAGAATGCTCAAGATGCCTATTCACATGAAGAAAGACCTTTTCTCCTACCATTCCCTTCCTAAGGTGTTTGTATCCATCCCTTATAAACCTATAGCCATATAATGTATCAAAATAACCCATGGTTAAAAAATGATGTTATATTACGGTTCTGCGTCATCATATATCTGTTTATTTGTCTGTTTTTTTCACAAAATGCTTAAAGCAATTTGAGTTGTGTAAACAACAAGAATTTCACCTTTTTTTTTTTTTAATTCCAGAGACTTTTTATTCAATCATAATAAGGTTTTGTGTTTTGAGCACACAATTACAGCTAACACTGTGCAGATCTGTCTTCACATTTTCCATTAGCATATTCCAAAAAATCCAGTGAAAAGAATACAGGTTGATGCTAAACTGTCTGATGAATACAGACTAACATTTCTAATATTTTTAAGGACACCATTGCAAATAGTTCTGCTATCAGTGCAAGATATTATGGAACTCATTCTAGTCATGTGCTGAAATTCTGATTGTACTGGGAAGGCTCAAGGCTTTGAATTTTAAAAACGACCTTTACAGACTGGTGTCTTGGTTTAAGATAATTTAAGGGGCAGACATTGCAAAATTAACTACCTCCCCTTTAAATTTGAATCACTTCCTTTTCATTTAAAAAATAGAGAGGAATGTGAGTAGATATAAATGAAAAAAAAAAAAAAAGGGTTTACTAAAAATCAACATAGCAATAGGGAAAAAAAAGCAGTGAGAATAACTAGTTACAAATTTCCTAAATTTCTCAGACCTCCAGAGAGCCTGTCAGACAAAGAGAAAAAAAATGGCAGAGAAACTCCTCCCCAAGACGGCGCCCTCCACAGAGGTCCTCATGATCTGGGCAGCAAAATAATGGCAGACAAGCCCCCATTCAGCTCAGCCTTCCTCCACAGGAGCTTAGATCTGGTGGCAGAAGGAGGATGCTGGCATTGCCTGGGAGCTGCAGCCCCTCAGGGTCAGCCTCCCTGGCTCCCTGTGGCCACTCATGAGGTCAGCGCTGCAGCTCGCTGCCCCTCCTGCTGCCCGCTGGACTCCGCTGGTCACTGTGGCTGCCTCAGGCTGCTACCCCAGTGCTAGAGGGATGAAAACGTTTTCACTGAGCACTAAAGAATGGTGGCCTGTCCCCAGCTGGCTGTGGCTCAGCTCTGTGGACTGGGACATTCCCTCTGAAACACAGGTGGATTGTGGAATGCAGCTTCTTGGGTTGCTACTGTTGCTACTTGGAGATCTGCCTGAAGCAACTTATTCAGGAGCCCCAAGAGAAACAAAAGAAGGCTTCTGCCTTGCACTATGTCAGTTTTTCCTGCAAGAATGAAAAGGCAAGAGCAAGAGAGCTTCTATCTGAGTGCCTCCAACCTTAGAAAGGGGCCAACCCACTCTACGACCCCATTTCCATCCAGCTGTTCTTACAGAGAGAGCTAGCAATTTTTGGCAAATGACATAGCACAGATAGGTATCGCATACAGTAACATTTTTGGTTACCAATGACAATAGGTGAAAAAACAGAGAAAAATCATGTGCTTTATGGTCAAAGATTGAATATGTACTGTTACAACAAGAAAGATGTTGATTATTCCTAAATGAACAGTGGTAGAGCATATTAATTATCTTGTCAGTTATTTCCTGAGCTTAGTTCTCTGTGTGTCACAGGAAAACTCATTTCAAGTTCATTGGGATTGAGGTGATTATCTACACATCCATCAAGCTGATTGCCAGGGAAGCAGCAAAGTTGATTCCTTCTGACTTCAAAGGTAAATGTTCTAAACTGGTTCAAATAGTCAACCAGGAGTTGCTAACATGCCCCTCCTGATAATACTTTAAAAAGAAATTTTAGCTCTGAAAGGATACAGCTGTCCTAAAATGCGAACTACTGAAGCATCTTTCAAGCAGGTATCTGGTAGGTTTTCTATACAGAGCTTTGAACAGCCTCCTAGAAGGTGATCTGCATGTATTTGGCAGGTGTTTCTAGATATGCGGGAGAAACAGAAACCCACTCTTAGGGTAAAAATATTTGAAAGTTGCTTCATGTAAGAGCAATCCACCCTGTCTTCCATGAAATAAATTATTTTTAAGGAAACACAGTTGCTGTGAGAAGTGTAAACAATATTTGCATAAGCTAAATTATCCCTTGTCCTCAGTATGCTTATAAAAGTATATGCTTATAAAAACATACAACTTTTTCTTTTTTTTTTCTTAAGAAAAAAAGAGTGAGATGCCTTCTTTATCCTGTTTTTACATCACAGTTCTCTGAGAAGTAAACAAACTCTCCCACTTCTTACAAACCCCAGCCTGAAAGCTTTTCTTGCTCATTTTATACAACATCCCCATAGTGGCCTCATGCTACAGAAGGTTCCAGCATGAAAGAAGTCAATGTCACTCTTTAATCAATTGCAAGGATCACTGCTAAGTCACTAAGACTTCATTCTCTTGTCCCTACAATTGCTTGAACTAAATATTCTCTTTTCACAATACTGCTAGCTCTCACTGCCTCAAGGAGCAAGGGAGACTGGAGCAGAGACATCAAACTAATGTCTCTGATGTGTCATTGCACAGCATATTGCCATTAGGACATCAAGCCAGCATGATTTATAAGCAATTTTAATTAATTTTCTGAGTCATTTCCTAAGAGCTTAATTCTGTAATCTTATTACCATGAGCCTAACATGCTACAGTAAGACTATGCTTTCTAATCTTTCTTTTGTTGTTAAATACAATCTCTGCTTTCATTAAGAAACTCTTGAAATAAAGCAGGTTGCTCTTTTGCATGGTGAAATTTGTCTGTGTTCATTAGAAATTCGTATTAGAAATTATGTAGCCTAGTATATTAGTTCTTAATACAGAACTCATCACCTACTCATCTCCTTTATTCTTTTACTACAAAATCATGCTAGAAGTGATTGAGGTTCCCACTTTAAAGCCACATATCTAGAATTTTAGATGTGGAATAATCTTAGCCCCATTTTATTTTATGTACACAGAACCTAATCTTAATCCCATTTAATTCAGTGAAATCTGGATTTCTTTTTACCCATTATAAGCAAATAAACTCTGCTGATGAAGATATGTACAAATTATGAAGTGCAGAATAGTGTGCTTTTAGTGTTTGCTTTATAGCCTCTGCTTTAAAAAAGGAAAATGATGAGTAGATGATTTGCTAAAAACTAAATACCTTTGATTATTAGTATTTTTCCGAAGAATTTACACATAGTATTATATGGGTTAATGATTTGGAGGTTAAGTTATATTTATTGCAACCCACTGTCCATAAGATTTTAGCTGCTGTAAATTTACATTATTCTGAAGGACCCTGATATAATGGAATCATCAAAATTTTAAGTTACTAGGATATTTTATGTGACATTAGTTTTAAGAAATAACTTTTAAATCCCAAATGTGTGATATCATTACTTTGATTTGACTTGGAATATTCTAATTATTCTCTTAATATAATTTAATATGTTACTTAAAATATTAATACCCACAGCATTGTCAAGTACAAGCATCATTTCTGTTATAGAATTAGAGCACAAAATTTTACTTAGGGGAAATAAACATATTTTTAACACAGAAGACCAGGAGAACTGAGTCAAGGCTTACAACACTTAGAAAGCATGTAGGTCTCTTACTCATGAAGGAACACAGAGGTGTATGCTCTTATTAGAGTCCAGGGCAATATAAAAGAAATATAAAATTGTTTTACAATGATTAGTAACATTCCTATGCCCTTAGGTGCCCTAAAAATAAAGGATACGTACAGAATGAAGAAAGATGGTTTGTTTGCCCTATGAGCTTTACATCAGTTATGGGACAAGAAGAAATTCAGGTGTCATCTATTTCTTTGAATCTTTCTGCCACCATTTATCCAAATCTTTCCAGTATTATTCGATTCCTAAATGCAGGAAGAGTAATTGACTATAGTCCAGAAATCATTCAAGACTGAAACATGTAAAATTTGAGTATGAAAATAAGTTGAGTTAGGACATCCATTTTTAATGTGGAAGGTTTTCATTCTTTATGTTTTGTTTTGTTATTGACAGTGTTATTACAATTAAAATTGTCTGTGATATTTAAAGCAATTGATTTCCCCATTTGCAAAAGCCATACGTATATCTTTCTCCCTTCATATGTGTTTAGATTATTCACAATGTACAGACACAGGTGAAGCATAATGATTTTGTGAATATCAAAAGCGTATTAAACATGCTAATGTAACAAGAGAGCCCTTTGATAGTGTACAGATTGTTGCAAGGGTTCTAGCAGTACAAGTTGAAGAAAACGTTTTAAAGAATTATTTAAGTATTCTCATTATTATAAGGAAAGGAACACCTTATCTGGTTCTGTTTTCAAAAGATGAAAAGTACAGACATGAACAGTAAAAAACACCTTTCATACTGTCACTTTGCATCAACAGAAAATAGACATATCGAAGGGGATTGCCACTGCTTGTGGTGTGTTTTTCTGTTAATGGTTTGTTCTGTTATCCCCCATGCTAATAACCTAAGACGTCCCCTCCTGTCCCTATGTAGAATGTTCTTTGTTCCTCCCACCTTAGTTGTCAATCTACTCCTGTACCTACCCCTTATTCCAGGAAGTTCCTTCCCTAGATATGAATCGTCCCTTATGCCAACCCCGTTTGTTCCTCCCCTTTGGAAATCCCCTAATCCTTGACACCCCATTGGCTCATGTGACCTGTTCTCTTCCCATGTAGTCCCTCATTGGTTAATGTAAAGTGAAACCCTGGCTTGTACTCCTCCCCTTCTCTTACCCTATTTGTTGAAAATTTGTACCCTCCCATCAAACCTCCTCTGTATAAAAGCCTCTTCACGCCCTTATCTTCTTATCTTTTGTCCCTGAACTCTTTGCTGGAATAAGTGTTTTGGAACCCATGCAGAAGACCTCCTCCTCATCTTTGCCATCACCATGAGGCTGACTACCAAACAAGTGCTGCAGGCAGTCGCTCTAAAGCTGCACCTCTGGTCACCCTGCTCCAGAGGGGTGTCCCACTCTTGGCATGGTGCCTTGGGTGAACTAGCTGGCTCTGGCACTGCTTCACCCGCTAAAAGCCTTCGATACTGTTTTACATCGTGTGTAACTTTAGCAGTCACCAGTGCTACATTCTTATTCTTTTGGACATCTGACCCCCCCAGTAGTGAAATATGAAGAAATGAGCTCAGTCCAGCTCAGGTAAAATGACTGACTATAGCAATAAAAAACTCAGATATGAAAGAGGTCCTGAAGAGTCCTGAAGGAGTTTTTTAAGTCCTAAAGAACATTGAGGACAACAAAAAACCAAAAGAAACCAAAAAAACAACATCAACAAAAAAAGAGAATTAATATAGATGGTAATTAAAAAGTAAAATGGCATTAAAGTCACTCAAAAAGTAGTAATTAATTGTATATTTGAAAAGGATGGTCTGAATAGATGTATACAGCTTACCAAGGTCAAGCAAAGGTATTAAACTTTTTCCTAAACCACCTTCTCAGTACTCATACAACTGCAGTATTTTTTGCCTTCATTTCTCAAATTTCTAATGTCTATTGTCCACAACACCTTTTTTTTCCCCCTCTGATTTACATGCTTCCTATGGATTAAATGGTGAAATGGCAAAAAATAAAGCATAGGAAAATGATCAACAATGGCTTCACTGTATTTAAAAGCAAATATTTTAAAAATAGATTTACAATTGTAAAAGGCTTAACAGCTAACATTTTGTATCTGACCCTATATCCCCTCAAATGACCTCTGAAAATCAGTTTCTATTTTGTTCTGAGGAGCTTTAAAACATAGTACAGCATCACAGGCTTTCCTGTAGAAATAAGTAATTTTACCTTGTTTTTTAGGGTGTATTTGACTGTCTTCCTTACACTGATATTAGAGATGAAAATCTCTGTGGAAGTGAGTAGAGTCACACTGGTGAACAGGTGCTGTGAACTGGAAGAAAAACTAGGCTATATTTTGTGTTTTGCATAGTGATCTGACATTTGAGAGTTGATGTTTCTCATTGAAATACCTTCAGAAAAGGAATTTCCTTGGTGGTTTGCACTACTACAATAAAGAGCAGAGCTGATCTGCAGGGCAGTGAAGTACAGTGAAAGAGAATTATAAACAAGTGGAAACAGGTCAGTTTTCTGGACTCCAGGGAAAGCACACTGCAAAAAGACCCTCTGAAAGCAGTGTGGAAATTACACTTTTTCCTTTGTAATGGGGAATTTGTTTGAAGAGAAAGACTTATTGATTGTTTATTCTCTTGATACATTGAAGTCAAAAACATTAGCAGGAGACTGTTTAATGGAAAAATTGATATTTGTTCTTTTTCAGGAAAAAACCCAAACAGCTGACTACAGTAATTTCAAGTACTGCTCTGTTACAGAAGGGAAGAAGGGAGAAGTTGTACCTGGGAAATGGCTGTCTGAGTTCAATTAATGACTCTATATTACCAGCCAGAGTTTACTTCATTAACTAGCAGTAACATTTCCCATGTCTTCAATTAACAGTGGTCAGTGGTTTTGCTTAATCTAATATTAGTTAAGACACGATATGATCAGAAAACATCATTGCCAGCCAAGCGTTCCTCAAACACAACTGATTTATCTCTTTGGTACCTCATTAAAATGCAAACTATATTGAAATTGATTTTCAGCACTTTCAGGCAAGAATGTTTGTAATAATGTTAATTTGCAAATTTCCTCTTTTTTATATGTATTCTGTGTGCTGTGGTTGCCATGTTCAGCCCTAGGCTATTTGTATTGTGCAGACAGAAAATGAAGAGCGAACATTTATTTCTCATATCTTTGTGAGGAACCTGAGGCGCATGAAGATATTTGTGCTGTAACAGGCACAGTCAATCTCCTTCAGTCCCTTTAGTCACTATATATCAACAGCAAACTCCCAGCTAGTCTTGCTGCAGCAATTAACCTGCCAGGGCTTTTTGCTGTCAGACTCAGTAATAATAAACTACCCCCAGTGAGAGATAGAGCTATAGATTCTCACCCTGCAACTTCCACAGTGGGTGAATTATTCAGAATCAGCATGATTAAAGAGATGACATGGTATTAGTTAAAAACACATACTTTTTTTCCTCCCTGACTGAGATTTAAACCTATTAAGGAATAACAGTGGAAGAAAATGGGTCTTTACCATCCATCCCCGGGTCTTGGAAAAGGGGTTTCTAGAAAAGTTGTTTATAATGCCTATAATTTTGAAAGTTTAAGGATAAAAATGTAAATAACAAAACGGATAGTGTAGTTAAATCATAAAGCATCTGTAAATCCAAGAACAAAATAAATCAGACTAAAGAAGCATTAGGGACATAGAAACAAAGGTAATATTTGTGAAGAAATTGTAATGTAGAATCTTCTTTTTTAAAGTGAAAGACAGCCTCAGTATTCTTTGTTTTTATTCAAAGTTATTATACAGAACCTTCTAAAAAGATATACTGAGAAATATGAATGGTGTTCTTTATTTTTCATTTTCCTTTAAAAAAAAAAGAGAGAGAGAGAGAGGTGAAAAAGGTAGCATTGATATAAATACTGTAATATGTTACCAACAAAGCAATTGTTTACATTTTCTGGTGCCAGGGCAGCACTGTAATTCTACACATGCATTGCAATTGAGTTTACTAAAACAAAGTCAAGGAAAAATGAACTCAGTTTACACACTTCTAATCCCATTAAAATCATAATTCATTTGCCAATCTCAGTTTGCTTAGCCACATGATAACACATTCTTCACTAATGTGCCCAGTGATTCTCTGGAGAATAAGCTCTCTAAAATGCAGGACTAGGCCTATGTATTAGAAGAAGTTCTAAATCTAGTCAAATCCATATTCTGTGACTACTAGACCAATGGGAATTATATTATTTGTCACACTCACCTATATGAAATGGAACTAATCTGTTGATAGAGAAGAGCAGAGATAAAGAAGAACCAATTTTTTTTGTATTTATGCAGAACTTCAATACAAGTAGTAATGAATTAAGTATGCATTTCATTCTAATGCATTTTTTCTAAAATTAGACAAAGTAAATGGTTAAAGAATTCAGGTTAGCAAACTGCATACAGACAAAACTAATACCTACCCTACAGTATGCTGGTCAAAAATAATACAGCCTTATAAATCTTAGCAATGGATAAACTCATTCAAAATGAAATAAACTTCTTGAAATTGAGTGGAGGAGGAAGTGTTGATTTATCTCTCTTCAGAATAGTTTAAGTTTTACATATAGAAACAAATGAGTTGCCATTTTCCATAGAGAGGAGAATGAATTTCATAGTATAGGACTCTGTACTGTGCTGATTGTAGAAACTGATATTCTGAAGTTTGTGTTTTCCTTTTGCATGTGTGATCATTTATGAAACTTATCTAAATAGGCCTTCTAAAGAATAAAAGTCTACATAGAGAATTCAAATAGAATTATAAGTTGTATTTGGAGTCTGAAAATTGATGAAATAGACCATCATGAATTCCATATAACAATTTCAAATGCAAAATGTAGTTTTACCTATGTGTTCTAAATTTTCCACTGTGCTAAACATTTGGGAGGAATTTAAAAGGAGATCTCAAACTCTTAATTCCAAGGCACTTCATATACTGAAAATACTCACAGGCTTTTTATTAGGAGCAATTTGGCTTTCTCTGTTTTGCTAAAGTAGCCTACTCTGTAATTTTGAAGTGTTATATTTCACAGAGTTGAGGCACTACAAATATTGAGACTTCATGTGTCAAAGTGAATCAATAACTTGGATGGACTACTTTTCAAGAAACTATCATCAAATTTTAGAGACTGACCACTAAAAGCTAGACATCTGACAAAGGAAAACGTTAAAACACTATTTTAAAAAAGGCCACATTTTATCACCATATTTTGCATGACCAAGTGTTGATAATTATATTTATCTTTATTTTAGTGAATTTTCTTGTGAGCTTTTTTTCTCAGTTAGTGGTGAGAAAACAAAAAGGACATATAATTTTCAATTTTTACATCTTAAATTCTTATTTAGGTGTCAAAAAAAGGCAAAGTATCTAATTTTGCTGCTCTTGCCATTGCTTCCAGTAAAATTGCTTAACTTTGCTGAAAAGTGCAGTATGGCAGAAAGTCAGGCTATGTGTATGTAAATGCTGAGTAGAGCATGTAGGATATTATCATCTCTACTCAGACTGCATATTGAGTAAGAGCAAAAAGCCTTTTCTTTGTCTGACTGGTAATATGTTTGTCATTTTTGAAGGGTCTCCACTTCATAGACTTTACTGAGATAGTCCGTTTGAGTAAAGATGTGAGAACACAGCACTTCTGTCTTTCTGCATCTTTTGCCCATACTGACATCGTTTAAAAATATCATCTGTCCACCTTTTCCTTCAAGAGTTTCTATTTTTTATAGTTTGGTCTGGAGAAAATCAAAACCAAATTTAGTGAGAGCACTCTAATTCTCAAGCTCTTACTACTGTCTTCAAACTGACAACTGTTATTTAGACCTGTTTGTTTTGTTCATGTTAATATGACATACATTAATAGCAGTGATAACATAAATGTATAACATTCATAAGAAAAAGAACTTAATGTGTACTTTCAAGTCCATGGTTAAGCAAATTCCCTTTGCTTATTCCCTAACTTTGTATTTATTAGACAGAGACAGGAATTTTAAAGAGCATAATTTTTCCTACCTGCATAAAGCATGAGTTTTAACATGGAATGAGTTATTTCTGGTTTGTCACAAACTGTTTCTTTCCTATTAAATATAAAGAATGCTTAGGTAACTAGCACAGACAAGATATTTATGTTTAGAAGGAAAAATCTTCGTTACACAACATAAGAGTACATATATTCTGTGAGTTTCAAGTTTATCCAGCTTGAGAAGGAGCTTGACATAGGCGACCTCCAGAGGTCCTGTCCCATCTAATTGTTTTCTGTGATTTTAAGATGTTTGTTTCCAAGTCATTTAGATATATTATAAATCTTAACTGGGCTTAATGTTTTTAAGTCTATTATATTAATTACACCAAAAAAAAAACCTATTTATTGGTAACAAACTGGATCCTCTCATCATTTCTGGATTTTTTCCTAGTGTTTGATGAAACAATTTTTGAATTTATTTTCTTATTAGGTTTTGTTATCCTTTTCTTTCTCTCTATAAATCTAATTTTTTTTTTCTTTTTTGTCTTTTTCAGAGATTTAGTCATGATCCAATAAAATAGTAGCTTGAGGGCAACAGTGCCATCCAAAGAGCAGTCAAATAAGCATTTAACACATAGTAAAAAACAATGAGTTTTTCAACTAATTTTAAAATTTGGTGTTCTTTGTTCAACAGTATGAAAAACACGTTACTCTTCATTCCCACACACTTTAAAATATAATCCTATAAATTAAGATAGATGCCCAAATTTTCATACTTCTCACAGATGAAAAAGTAATCATGTAAGTTACATGGGAAATATTATCATGTATTATGCAGATTTTTATTTTCTTATCCCTTAAAATTGTATGAAAAAAAACTCAAAAACTTATCTTCTGACTCAGCCACAAAAATTCAGTTACTTTGAAATTCTCCATGTGCTGGGTAAGCTGACAAACCTAGAGTGCTCACACTCTGGAAGAAATCAATTTTGACTTCCTGTGAAAAATTTATTTTCTATAAAGGAGGTGTCAAAGTATATCCAGAGCTATCTGGTGCTGTGTGACAGGTGAATGTTTCATTTCATCCTGTGACACTGATTAGATCCTGAGATTTTTCATCTATCCAAACTGCAAGTTGGATTCTTTTCTTCACAATTAATAAAATACTCCATCCAGTGTTGGACCTACTAGTATCTCCCCTTTGGAAATGCATAACAGTGGTAATCCTATATTATGATATGCTTAAGCTTTTTCTGGAAAACCTATCTCAAAATTAGAAGTCAAAATTGATGTTTGGTATTACATTACTGAGAAGGGGTAGACAGCAATATGTCTTGAACCAAGGACTATGGAAATAAAATGCACTGCTTTTCTGTAAAAGTATTGTGTAGCCTCCTGACTACAGCAGAAATTACATTGTCAGTTACGCCCTTTGTTTTTTTAGGGAGGAAGAAGATTTTCTTTACTTTTAAATGTCCCAAGAGTAGGGCAATAAGAGTTCTCTAGTACTTAATGCAATTAGTACTGCTATTATTTTATTATTATTTTTATTTTAGAGTCATATTTTTAGAGTTCTTCATTCTTTCTTTTAACATACTGCAAGCTTACTACATCAATTTCAAAAATGCCGTTCTCCTAATGTATTTACAATTTTCCATTATGAGTCTTGTTTGGAGGTTTTTTTAAAGTAGCTTTAAATTTATTTAGCAGATGCAGTCCTCACACTACTTTCAGGCTGATTATCATCACGCCTCTTTCTATTCAATATTATCAACATCGTCCCACTCACCACAATCTTGCCTGAATCAAAGGCAACTTGTTTCTTGTTGGTGGAAACTCTGAATGAATAATTCATCTGGAAAAGCCTTCTATGTTGTACATTTCCAGAAGACAGAGCAATTCTCTTGTCAATCACAGTGGCTCTGTCAGTGCTAAGTTCCATACAGTATGTGCTCCAAATATACGGGGGATGACAAGCAGCTGAGATTACCAACTGTGTTAGTCCTGGCCATCCTTTTAGCTTTTCTTCGACAGAACATTCAAATTCAAGTCTCACTTTAACACTGCATTGAGAAATCAGTGTCAAAATTTCCTCTCTGTTCTCGCCAATACAGTTTGGTTGAAAGCTCTGATATATATTGCAACCAAACTGGTCACAAGCTGCAGGTACTCATCTCCAGATAGTTACATTTCATTTTGGCTCCTGAGTTTTCTTATGCCTAGACAAGCTGGATCTGGGCTCAAGCTGGCTCAGAATGAATGCAAAGCTTCAACTGATGGTGCAGAAATCTTCATACATGATGACCTCTATGCCTAAACAGACCCCTACTGACACAGGTTGCGCTCTAGTCGGTTGGAAGGTGGACTCCTTGTCATGTCTCTGAAGATTAATCTTAAGAAAACTAGCTGTGACTAACTGATTGTAATACAACCAGTGAAAGTATCTTTCATTCTAAAACAAACACAAGCATTGGGAGAGATGGAATGCTGCACTTCAAAGATGGAGAATATCAACATACTGTTTCCAAAAGCAGAGATTTTGAAAGTACATGTTTTTGGTTTTAAAATCTTCTCACTTTCTTCTTGAACTGATCTTTGTCAATAAGACAGAGGTACAGCTAATACACCAACAAAAATATGAATGACTAGCATTGACTAGGTAAGACTCTATTCCCATCCACTGGAAAAATCTGAGAGTAAATCTCTATTTACACTAGCAAGTAATGCAGCATTAAAACAGCCACTCTCTACAGCATGGATCTAAAAGTCAGACCATAGATGTTTTACAAGGAATTGTTCCAGATTAGCTATAGTCTTATTCTATGAGATGAACAGTCAGTAGCACTTGCACCATTTTTGACATGCTTCTGAGTTGGTTTTGTAGAAAAGTAACACAGTTCATGTAGTCCAAGACTGAAAGACAATCAGTGGAAAGATTAGATCTATTTTAAAACCATGCTCATGTTCTGAGCTAAAATGCTAATGTGCAATACAAAACTCATACCTGAGAATATGAGCCTTAAAAGAATATACAGGTGTAGAACAGACCTAAGACCTCTAAAGATTCAAGAGAATGGACAAGCTGCCAGGCCTTTTATTTCTCCTGTCATTTTTGAATTCACAAAATTCAATGAACAGATATAGAATTGTTGTTTACCTCTGTGCAAGACAGCATCATCCTTCAGGATGTAATAAGGCCTCCAAATAAATAAATATCAATCTGTGCATATGTAATAACAGTGACTAATTCCATTTCTTAAATCAATGACATTTCTAACATGTATTCTTAACACTGAAATATCTTGTAGTTAGACTGGTACAATGTGCTACAAAACTTTCATTTAAAAGTCACTGTTGAGTATGAACATATTTAGTCTAATAACTGAAGTTGTTTTTCCCCTTTATAACAGGGATTAGAGACAGCTTGTTATAAGAAACTTTTCTGACCAGATAGTATGAATTTCTGCAGTTGGCCTGATATGCAGGAAAGATGCTCTGCAAGATATTTTGTCTGTTAACAGCAAAAAAAATGGGGCGAGTGACATGGTGACTGGTGGTTTGATCACAGTGACCATGAAGTAATTGAGTTTCAAATTGTTGGCAGTAGAAAAACTGCCAGCACACTTTATCCCTTATACCCAGAATATGGGGATTGCTGAAGAAGACACTAAGGTTGTATGGAATCTGTTTTGAAGGTATTGGGGCCCATGAATGCTGGTCATTGTTTTTTAAACCCATCTCTTCAAAGCATAGAAGCAGACAACCTGAAAGTGTCCAAGGTCAAGTGTGTGAGGCAGAAGGCTGCCTTAGCTGAGTGGAAATTTTTGCTCGGACTCAGGCAGAGAAGGAAAGTGTATGGAGTAAGGACAGGTGACATGGAAAGGCTAAAGAGATGTTCTTCACTGCTGTAGGGAGAAAATTTGTGCAGCCAAAGCTCTACTGTTTGAGCTGACATCATTATGAAGAACAATGAAAAGGATTGTTTGTTAAATATGTTAACAGAAAAAGGAGGATCAGAGTTAGCAGTGATCTATTACTCAATGAAGTTGGTCGCCTCACAAATGAGACACAGAAAAAGCAGAGCCACTTCATGTCTTCTTGACTCTGTCTTCTTTAGTGTCTGGAGCCCTGTGTAGAAGACTGATTGTAGACATAATAAACTCCCAGCTGGCTGAACTTTCTGTTCCAGCTAGATGGACATTAATCTATGAGTCCTGATGGGATTAGTGTCAGTCTACTGAAAGATCCGGCAAATAACTTCATGGGATCTCAATGTTTGTCAGTTGGTCTGAGGAGTCTTGAGAGGTTTGAGTGAATTGGAAGCTGGTAAATGTTGTCTCAGTTTCCATGAAGAGAAGGAAGGAAGACCCTGGGAATTACAGGCCTATCAGTCTCACTTCAGCACCTGGTAAAAAGCCCGGTAAAGGTCTTTTTGGGAGTTACTGAGAAAACACTTGATAAACCACACTTTCATTTGTCATAGCCAGCAAGAGTTCACAAGGGGAAAGTCACAGAATTACAGAATCACAGAATAGATAAGGTTGGAAGGCACCACAGGGAGCCATCTGATCCAACTTCCCTATCTAAGCACACGGCCATTCTAGAACATGTTGCCAAGAATTGCATCCAGAAAGTTATTGAATATCCCCAATGTGGGACACTCCTCTCTGGAAAGTCAGTTTCAATGGTCAGTCACCTGCAGAGTAAATGAGCTCTTCCTCATATTCAGATGGAACTTCCTGTGCATCAATTTCTGATTTCAATTGTCTCTTGTCCAGTTACTTGGCACCACTGAGAGGAGCCTGGATCCGTCTTTAACACCTCTCTTCAGATATTTGTATACATTGACAAGGTCCAGTCTCTGTCTTCTCTTCCCAAGGCTGAAAAGGCCCAGCTCTTTAGCCAAGCGGCCTGACCCTGCTTCCATCTCATGTGTGTCTTCTGCTTGCACTTGAGGAGTGACAGTTCTCAATTTATCATCACACATCTCTTACCACCTTGATTCAACTTCTTTCTCATCAGTCTGCACTGTTCTTGAGCCTGGAGGAAGTGACCCTGGAATATCAACCCTTTTCCCTGCAGTGCCTGCCCTCAGGGGATTCTTTCAAGTAAATTCCTTAAAGAGATCCCTCAAGTTCTCTCTCGCAAGTCCATGGTTACAATCTTACTTGCTGCATTGTTCATTCCTCACCCAATAGGGAATACCCAATCTCATGGTCACTACCCAGCCAGGGCTGCCCCCAACATTCACATCCCCCACAGGGCCTTCCCTGCTTGTTAGTGTGAGTGACAACAGTCCTTGTGGAATTCCTTGTGGGATGCTCCACTGTCCATGACAGGAAGCTGTGATCAGTGCTTGTCAGGAACCTGCTGGGCTGTTTGTGTTTCACAGTGGTGGCTCTGCAGCAGATGTCTGAGTAGTTAAAATCCCCCACAAGAACCAGTGTCTGTGGCTTTGAGGCTGCTTCAAGCTGCCTGTAGAAGGCCTCATCCATAAATTTGCTACTTTTATCCCAAACAAGAGAGAAGGCCTGTGGAAAAGAAAATTAAATATTTTGAAACCTAATCTTGAGAAGTTTCTGGCTTAAATAATGGCATATATCTTCTCATTTTCTAATTCTCCATGACAGCTGATTTCCTCCAAAAGTGTCTTGTTCCTTTATGACTCAAAAATGAATGGTGTTTCACTTGTTTGTAATTTTCCTCTCTTGATGGTATCCAAATAGCAAGCTGCTTGATGGTTATTCAAAAATTATGATGTGGAAGTGGCTGAAAATTTTCTTAACTCATTTCCTTCTATATGAAGTCTCTTCATCTATCAGGAAGAGAGAAGAAGGCAGCATATTTCTCTCACTACAGCTCTAAATATCTGTCTTGTGATAGGTTTTCTGTGTATTTTTAGAGGTGTTGTTTTCTAGATGAAGTAAACTTGAAGATGTCCTGTTTTTCCTTAAAGGGCTTATTTAGGTACAAATATGTCTAAATGGAGAGAGAGTCAGAACACCTGGCTAATCATAGTGGTTATACTACTGCTGAGTTGCTACATAGCCTTAGGCCAGTTTTTAAATTTCCGAGAACATTAATTTTATTCTCATTTCCTAAGAAGAACCATGGAAAAGATCTTTAAGATCAAACACTACAATGATTGATGGTAAAGAGAGAAGACAGATATAGAACAATTATGTTTGAACTTCTAAGTGACAGTGAATTGATGTGTTATTATCCATCAAGACATTATAATTATTTAAAGAACTGCTTATTCAATTTTGTCCCAAGTCCACAACCCAGAAAGTAATAGAAAAATCAATACTGTTTAGCTACAAATACAACAATCTATCAACATATTAATTAAGTGTTAATTTGTAAGCCTTTCTCTTAATGTTGAAGCCTAGAGTGCCTTTTTGGAAAGTTTATTTTCTTAACTGAGCTAACAAAATATGTAAGAAGAAAGTGTGTCATAGGAAACATTTCTGTTCAAAAGCAAATCTTATAGCTGGGTTTTAAAAAAATATATACTTTAAGTATTAAAATACAAATTAATTTTTTAATTTATTCAAAATCTACTTCACTTTCTATGGAGCTCAGACTTGCAACTTTTATACATGATCATGTAATTCTACTATTAAATTTTTGTTAAAATCATCAGAATGAAGAATTAGTGTTCTATTTTTCCTAAAGAGTGACAAAATGTCATAAACCTCATGCTTTTAATTTTGTGTGCAGTGCTTTTATTTCTAGTACATTTGTATGGAAAAGCTTATCATTTTGGAATTATGATTTGTTCCTAGAGAATAGTGATGCCAACTAACTGCCTTTTTATAGTTACCTTTAAATCATTAGAAAACAGAGTTTTAAGTGGGAGACACAACATTTTAAATTTATTATAGGTTCATGATGATGTAGAAGTAAGTGAGCAATTTTAACCATTTGTTGTTTTATGTCTTTTTCATAAATATTTCATAATTAATGGATTTCTTAAATGCCATAAAGTAGCATTTGTGCCATAAAGTAGCTTCAAAAGATTTAACATTCAGTTAAATGACCCTTCAATTTACTATGGGTTGCTTTTTCCACATGGTGGCTGTAGCATTCATTATGACAGGTGATGTGTTAAGAGCCTAGAGAAAAAAAATCTTCTGAGTTATCTTCAGTATGGATACTATATCAGCATTGTAAATTTATCATTTGTTGCACAGTTTTTTCAACTGTTATCTAGTTCTGAGACCCAATGACAATAAACTAATGATTTTAATATGTACAGTTATTAAAGTTCACCAACTATCCGAAAGAACCATTTAGAGGCCAGTGGACACACAGCTCAAAGTCTGGTTAACATCAGAGCCTCTTTTACATGGCCAACGCTAAGCTTCTTCAAATGAGGATTTTTTTCATCACTAAAATTAGAAAACACAGTTTCTAAGCAAAATAAGTGATGCCCTAAATAAAAGGAGTGGCTGGCAGTATGTCTGTGCACACAGACAAAAGACACTTTCTTAACAGTATAAAAAAGTTGTACCTTCTTCCTCTGGTAACATCTATCCAAGCTTTTTATTTTTTGAGAGTTTCCCTAGCATAATAAATTTCGCAAATTCCCTAGCATAACAAATTTGCCCTTACATCTTGTAGAGGATTAGTAAAACATGGGCTTACACTGTTGTATTCTGCGTTGTGTTCAATGGCTAAAGTCATGATCTTTCTGAAAGCAGTATACTGTAAATTGGTTGCATCTATTTCTATCTGCAATTCACATTTATCTGTTGCAATAACAAGCCTAACCACAACCACCACACAGTTTATTTAATTTAGAGTAGATGAATCACAATCGTTTTTTTCTTCACATACCAGAATTGAGTCTCTGCAAACGTTCATACCAGAATTGCATTCTCTGAGACACCACGGACCTCCAACCGGAGAACGAAAGATGATCTGAAAAAACACCACCTCAGATTATGCAGCTTAGAAAGAGCCAAGCCAAAAGCCAATGCTGTCACCAGTCTCAGAACAGTGAATGAACTTTACTAGGAAAGGTAAGAAGCTGGAATTCAGAGCCAGCTGATCACCCTTGGTTTAAAACTTCCTGTTGACAATAAATTGCTTTGGAGCATCAGGCAAAATTAGTCATTCATGTCAACCTTGTGACCATGCTGCTCTGGTCTGGCTTTAGCATCTTGGAAGCCAACACCAAGAAGTTTTAAAAAAGTCAGAGAAGTTAAGTTTAAGGGCAATAAACTAAAAAATAACTAAGCCATTAACAAAAACATAAATTGAATGAATGAACTTTAATCAGCCATTTATTGTTCGTGTTTGAAAGACATTGTCATGAACTCATTATATTCCCAAGGTGTGTATTTGGCTTATCTTTCCCTCTTACAAAACTCTTCCAGAACTTCCTACAAAGAGAAAAGGACCTATGTTCAATGAAACATATGTTCTCTGCATGACCTCAACATTGCTTCACTATAACATCCAATGATCTCAAATTGCACCAGGGCAAGTTTAGATTGGATGTAAGGATATTGGGACTTGTCAAGCACTAGAATAGGCTGTTCAGAAAAGTTACAGAATCATCTTCCCTGCAAGTGTTCAAAAGGCATGTGCATGTGAGACTTGGGGATATGATTTAGTCATTTACATGGTAATTCTGGGTGAACTGTTGAACCTGATGATTTTAGAGCTCTCTTCCAACTTAAATGATTCAATGATTCTATGATTCTAAAACTCTATTAGTTTTCAAAACAACAAAAGAAAATAAATGTATTTAGTGGATTTTATTCTGCTTTGAGAGTTACTTCAAATCATGATAAAAGAACTTTAGGGTGGGTAACTAATTTCAGTATTCTTCAAGATTTGGATAATACAGTATTTTATTTTTAGAGCAAATATTGTTTTTCAAAATACAACAATAATCTGAGATCAAATGTCCAGTATTCAATAGAAGGTTTTCTGTTCCATGCAGCACCAGAATTCTTATGATTGGAAGAAGATCACACAATAAATGGTCTCATGTGAAGAAGTATTGAACCATACTTAGGGACTGCTTCTCTACTCTTCTGCCTGAGCTTAGCCATATCAGTTGTCCTCCACTTTTGCTTCGTTTCCCTGCAGAAGGTGTATACTCTAGTACCAGGCTGATAAAAATTTATCACAAGAAAATGTTCAGGTTTATTCCTGGCAACACCTCACTATGAATGAATGGAAGACTATGAAGCTATCTCACAATGCACAAGGCTCCTAAGAACTATTAGAAAAAATATTTTCATGTTGTACAGGTTTATTCTGCTGAAACCAGAATATGCTGAGATCTCAGTATGGAATTCTAATCTTTTTTTTCTCTAGTATCTTCTGCTCAGAAGAGAAAAAATGAACCCTGTAAATTATTTCACTCTCCCAACTATCTAAGGAAAAAGCTGAAAACCTGTTTTAGTATACAATTTTCTGTTATGATTCTAAAAAGCATCTTTCTATTAGGGATCTATATGTATTTTAGCCACTTTTACAAAAGTTTAACAATATTTTAATTAACTGTGTTTTTGCTGTCTTCTATAAGAAAAATAAGTTTTCATTAAATTGGAGATTTTTATCAATGTTTCCAAAGGCCTTTGATTCTTTAAGACAAAATACATATGTCATTGTAGTCTTGAAAGAGTTACAGGGTACAAACTTGTCGCAAAACAATTGAGAAATGACACCTCCAAATCCAAGCTCTTTCTAGACATAAACCATCAATGCAGGATGATTTTTATTTGTGTCCTTGCTAATAAACTAGAGAAAGAGGGTCTTACAGAAATGTGGCTGTAAATCCCATTATCTGCTTTATTACCAGAAATAATTGATACAATTAGAGAAAATAAATTTAAAAGCCACACCTATTATTACAACTCTGCTGATAGATTTTTACTTTAAAAAAAAAAAAAAAAGATTGCAGAAAAAGCTCAACATAACAAGACATCAGGCCATGTACCACAGTGACAAGCAATAAAAAATGTCTGTAAATAAACTGGAGAAAAGTATAACATAAAACAGAATAAAGATTGCAAACTCTGCAACCATAGTACTTTTCAGCATGTCATACCTTTCCTGAGAATTACTTTAACTAAAATATGCTTTTGCACTTTTTCTAGATAACCTGAAACAGTTTCTAAAGACATACACTGCAATTCACACTAAGCTAACTGGTCTGTAATTTGCTTTTATAGCTCAAGGTTCTTTCCTCAGTAATTTGACTACACTGGCCAATTTTCAGCCTTCTGGGATCTCTTCTAAACAAAGTGAATTGGAACAACATACAATAAAGCTTTTCTAATTCCTTTCCTCATTTCTTTTAGCACTTTTTGAATACTATACCACCTATAAGAATTTACAGTATTGACTTCATCAAATTCTTTACAGGAATCACAATCTTTATTATCTATATAAGTAATCTGAATTATGATGACTACTACCCCAAAATATAATACAAAACATATTTTGTTTTCATTTTTTACACCTATGAAGGACCAGGTAGAAAGACTGTGAAATAAAAGCCTGAATAGGAAATAATCTGGAGATTTTCAGCTATTGTGGAAGGTTCAGCTGGGGTGTCTGTACCATCTACCAGAGGGTGGCTGAAAACTGCACCCAGATGGAGCTGCTAAAGAGGCTGCAGTACAGACTTCAGACTGAAAGAAGTGCCTAGATCTTTTCCTGGGTCAGGGATGGGCAGCTGAGCTGTCTAGGTCAGATGTGCCCATGATGAAACTGCCCTTAAAAATGGGGTTAAGCTCAGCTAGCTCAAACTTTGGGGCAAATTCATCAAGGATGCTAGGACAGTTAGAATGAGAGACAGCTCAATGCTCTCCTGGCAGTAAAAGTCGTAAGAGTTTAATAGCAAGTTGAGGGAGCAGGGGGAGTGGGGGGGAAGAGAGCCACGAGGTATAGAGGGGAGAGGGGCAAGAAGAAATAAGGACAGCAGAGAGAAGAGAGAAGGCAAGGAGAGTAATGAGATCAGATATCTGGTGTGATTTACCTTTATACCCAGGGGAGAGAGGGAGGGGGGAGGCTTGACCAAAAGTCAACAGGAGACAACTGATGGCAAGGGAAAGGGGAGGGGTTTTAACCTGAGACGGTGAGGGGGAAACTTGAGACAGTGTCATGGGTTGCAGTGTAAAATATAATCATCAGGGGTGTGTCATTCTATCACCATCTATTGGAACTGGGATGGGGGATGGTGATGTGATCTTCTGTTGATAAGCCAGCTGATAGGAAATCATCAAGAGCAGTTTCCTTATCTCCTCCATGGCCCATCCTCCCTCCAGAGATAGATCTTCTGCTCATGGGCCATTGAGTCCACTGATAAACTTCCATCATCCCATTGGGAAATGCTCCAGC
>VZTB01016909.1:108102-128110 GCA_013397245.1 Thryothorus ludovicianus | reverse complement strand
CTTTTTTCCTTATTGCATGTATTTTGTTTCCTTTTTGTTTTATTTTCCCTTTTTCTAATAAATTGTATTTCTGACTTGGAGTGTCTCACTGGTTTTGCTCTTTTCAAACCAGAACAGACATTGAGGGCGAAACTAAGGTTACAGGGGTTTCATTGGCCAAACCATTGATACAGTTTTGATAATACATCAGTACAATGCAACATGCCCAGATAGAGAACCTCCTATAGAAGATGGCTGAATGCAGGAGGCAGTGAGAAGGTGCCTAGCATCAGAAAGACTGAAAGGATTGAGCTTGTACCAAACAACCTACACGGAATCCACAGCATAAAGCCAAACAAAAACTCCTCCCACAGCAAATCAGAAGAGAGAGAGAGGAATAATGCAGAAGAACGTAAGCTTACTGTGGCAAGGACCTGCAGGGGGAAGACACTTCCCCCAAAACTTGAGATTCCCTTGCAGTACCACTTTGTTGCTCTGCAGACTGAAGAGGCTCTGAATGTTGACAATACTATACTTTTGACACGATCTCCTACAGCATTCTTAACACAGTGCAATGCTGCGATCTTGATTCTGGTCCAGCCAGGATGAAGAGTGGCCAAAAAAATATATAGGGACACATGTGATGGAGTGCCCGGAAACAGAACTTCAACGATGGTAAAATAACAAACACAGCGACCACACGGTCCAAGGGACAGCATCCAAAGATGCAGGGGCCTGGCTAACTTAAGGATTTATAGGGTTACCTGAAAGCACGGGTACAATTTTAAACCCAGGACAGAGCCATAACCTTATATATCAAAGGTCCCAAACCAACAGAAAACTAGAACCAGAAACATGGCCTATTTTGGAATGACCCCATTAACATCCTTTCAGTACTCCACCTTCCATAGTCTCAGGTTTATGGTTTCTACACAAGCTAACTGGGCTGAGGTATTGTCCACTTTAGCTGATTAAGGTGCAACACATTCTCCTGTAGCAACTGGCTGCACATGGCTTGGTTAAGAGTATTCCATTGTGAGTGAAAAACTAGTTGGATGGCCGGACCCAGAGAGTGGTGATGAAAATGTTTATATCTATCTGGCAACTGGTTAGTAGATATGTTTCCCAGAGGTCAGAGTTAGGGCTAGCCCTGTTTAACATCTTTATTGATGATCTGGAGTGGGGATGGAGTCCATCCCCAGTAAGTTCATAGAGAACACTAAGGTGTGACTGTTCTGCTCAAGGATTGGAAGACTCTATAGAGAGATCTTGACAGACTGGCTTGATGGGCTAAGGACAACCACATCGGGCTCAACAAGGTGAAGCGCCAGGTCCTCTCCTTGGGTAGCAATAACCCCATGTAGCACTACACACTCGAGGAACAGTTCTTTAAAAATGTGCATCAGAAAAAGGCTTGGGGGTGCTGGGCAAAAGTCAGCAGTGTGTCTGGGTTGCCAAGAAGTCCAATATCATCTTGGCCTTTATCAAGAATAGCATGGCCAGCAGGACCAGGGAAATGATTAACCTATTGTACTCGTCACTGATGAGGCTGCACCTCAAATTCTGTGCTCAGTTTTGGGGCCCTCACTTCCAAAAGGACATTGAGATTCTGGAGAGCTTCCAGAAAGGGCAACAGAGCTAGTAAAGGGCTTAGAAAACATGAGAAACAGCGGAGGGATTTGCAGTTGTTTAAGATGGAGGAGACTCAGAGATGACATCATTCTGTTGTGTCTCAAGTGAAAGAATGAGAAGAAATGACCTTAAGCTCTATCAGGGAAAGTACAAACTAGATATCAAAATATTCTTCTCCGAATCAGTAGTTTGGCATTGGAATAAAGTTGCCCAGGAAGGTTGTGGGGTCACTGTCTCTGAAAGTGTTATAAAAGTACCTGGATGTGGCACTTAGGGATGCTGTTTAGAGGTGGTTGTGGTGCTGGGCTGATGTTTTGATTTGATGGTCTTGAAGGTCTTCTCCAACCCTGATGATTCTGTGATTCTGTATTATCTCTTGGAGGTACAATACAGAAGAACAAAAGCAATCCAGAATATTCCAATCCTGGATATCATTGATAACTTCCTTCTTCAAGTAAGAGAGAAGTCAATGAGGAGAGGTGCTATGCTGCACCTTGTTCTCATCAAAAAGGACGGCCTGATGAGGAATGACAAGTTCAAGGGCAGCTGTGTCTGCAGTGGTCATGAAATGGTAGTTTTAGGGCAGCAAGGAGAGCAAACAGCAAGGTAACTACCCTGGAATTCAGAATAGCAGATTTTGGTCTCTTCAGAGTTCTGCTGGATGGAAGAACGTCCCAAGATAGCTGCTTAATATTAAAGAAATTTCTGGAGCGATGAAACAAAGAGGAAGTCAGGCAAAGGCAAAAATAATATCTTCTAGAGTTATGTAGTAGATTGAAGACTAGAGAAAAAGTGGGTCCTGTCTGGTAGGAAATGGGAGACCGGGTTTTCCAGGACATGGAAAAGGTCTCTTTTGGGTAATTCTCAACAATTTTTTGCCTCAGTCTTCACTATCAAGATTTCCATCTACACCACCCAGTTTGCTAGAGATAAAGGCAGGGACTGGGAGAACGAATGACCACCCTCTGTGGTAGAAGATGAGCTTCAAGACATCTAAGCAACCCGAAGGAGTACAAATCCATAAGATATGACGAGATTAATTTCAAGTTCCAGGGAAACCAGAAGAAATGGTTAAGCCACCATCCATCATATTTGAGAAGTTGTGGAAGTCAGGCAAAGTTCCCACTGAATGGAAAAGGGGAAATGAAACTTCCACCTTTAAAAAGGAGGATAAATAGAATAATGGTACTATAGGCCAAACAGTCTCATTTCTGTGCCCAAAAAGGTCATGTCATTGGTCTTTCTGAAAACTTTGCTAAGGCTCATGCAAAATAAGGAGGTGATTTGTGATGATCAACACAGCTTCACGAAGGACAAATTGTCCTTGCCAAATTTGGCAGCCTCTTAGGATGAGGTTACAGCTTTGGTGGATAAGAGAAGAGGAACTGACATCATCTACCTAGATTTGTGCAAAGCCTTTAACACTGTCCTGTGTGACATTCTTCTCTCTAAATCGAAGAGACATGGCTTTGATGGATGGACCTCTCAGTGGGTACGGAACTGGCTGGATAGTCACACTCAAAGTATTGCTTTCAATGGCTCAGTGATAAAGTGGAGAGGTCAGTAAAACTCAGAGGTCAGTCCTGTGACTGATGCTGTTGGTGATGTGCAGGGTGGGACTCAGTGCGTCCTCAGCAAGTTTGCTTACACACAAAGCTGTGTGTTGGGGTCAGCACACTGGAGGGATGAGATGCCATCCAGAGGGATCTTGACAATCTTGAGAGGTGGGACCACGTGAACTTCATCAAGATTGAGAAGATCAAGCAAAATTTCCTGGATCTGGTTCAAGGCAATCCCAAGCACAAACAGTCCAGATGGACACTGAGTGCAGTCCTGGGAGTATTAGCTGAAGAGAAACAAATATGGATGACTGGACAATGTGTGCTTGTAGCCTCGAAAGTCAAATGCATCCTGGGCAGCTTCAGAAGAAGTGTGAGATCAGGTAGAGGGAGGTACCCCTCTAACCTACTCTCATGTCACTCCTCTTGAAATGCCATGTTCACCTCTAGAGCCTTCAAGAGAAGGACTATTGAAGTCCAGAGGAGGGCCAACAAGATGATTAGAGGAACTGAAGCATCTGAGATAGGCTGAGATAGAGCTGTTCAACCTGGAGAAAGCTCTGATGAGACTTTATAGAAACCTTCTAGCACCAAAAGGGGACTACAAGAAGGTTGGAGAGGGACTATTTACAAGGATGTGTATTGACTCAACAAGGGGTTATGACTTTCAATGGAAATAGCATAGGTTTAGATTAGATATTAGGAAAAAATTCTTTACTGTGAAGGTGGTGAGACACTGGAACAGGTACCACAGAGCAGCTGTGGATGCTCCATTTCTGGAAGTGTTCAAGGTGAGGTTATATGAGACTTCGTGGAATTTGGTCCAATGGATGGCATCTCTGACCATTGCAGGTGGTTGGAAGTAGAGGATCTTTGTCCTTTGCCATCATTCCATGGTTCTGGGATATCAGTTGCAGAATTTTCTATTTGAAATATCTTGGGATGCCTGTCAGGCAGCAGTCTTCAAGGCAAATGAGAGAAGATGGCTGGCATCTTGGAAACATCTGTTCTATGGCTGAGACCAGTAATGAGTAGTTCTGAAACCTGCATATAGCCTCTCTAACTTGAAGAAAAAATTTCATGACTTTTTTCTTGACTTTTTAAAATTCTGGCTCTGAATAGAGCCATCACCAAAGGTTTTTCCTGAACAAAAGGAAAATCAAGTTTAAATTATGTTTCTTTACTAGACCTAGAATTTTTAAAAAATTAGTCTGAACAAAGCACAAAATGCTAAGGTCATAAATATCTCTTAATTTTTTTTACTTAATATGACATAGAATCTTATTTGGAACAGTGGTAGTTAGATCCTCTACACTTTTGAAGGATTTTAGTTTGTCCTTTGCAAGCAATTTGAGTAATACCAAAGGCGTCTGAATATTTTTATGGATTTTATCCTTCACAGACTTATGGATATTAACTGAAGTTAATGATTTCACTCTAATGATGTTATTTGCTCCCTGGAGAGTAACTTATAACCATGTACTCTGATTTCACTGATTTCTATTGAATTACTTTGTAGCAGTGAAAGCAGAGCCAAAGCTACATATTGTCATATCTATTGAGCATATCTAGCAAATTATTATTTATTGTAGCTTGAATATTCAGAATATTGGACTCAGAATACTAAAATGGAATGTCTATCCCATTCTTATGGAGCTTTAAAGAAAATTATGGCTCTTAAAACAATGTCTGTTCTGTTTTTAGCTGTGTCATTTTATACTACTGAATTTTCTAGGTGATTAGATTTTCGTTTGATGTTAAAAGTACAAGGGTATTTGTCTCTCTAGACTTCTAGTATAATTCCATGGCATGTTTATTTAGAAGGCTTCTGGTTGGTCCTGCAATACCAAGTACATTATGGTTTTTCACCCACAGACCTCTTTCACCTTTTCCTTTTCCCTTGGATTATGAATTAATAATCCACGCATTCATATTTTCCACTTGTCAAACTCAGGCAACATTGAAAATAAGCAGCACAAATTGGCAGATAATGCACCTTATTTCCATGTAGAAGCAGGTGCATTTTCTTCAGCATAAGTGGCAAGATGATGCTGATCCACTTTGACAGGCAGGCAGATCTAAAATTACTCAGCATACTTTGCCACTGGTTCAGGGAAAGTCTCCCATTAGCTTATTCTGCAATTCTTCAGTCCCCAGAGTATTAATTAAAATTTACTAGATAATATTTGCAAGGCTCAATGGTTACAGCAATTATCAGTTACTAAATGTTTGTGGCAGAGATGACACCGGATGATTGGACACTTTATTCAAGATATTCAAGAGGATTTCTCCTTGCCATCTTTTTTTTTAAATCTTTCCTGTAGTTCTTGAAATAGCTGGATCAGCTGTCTCAATCAGTCTTTAGAGTAAAAATTACTCAGATAGGGGTTAAATTTTCTATTTATCCTTGAATTTGTTTTCAGATTCCAGTAAAATTCTTGCAGAAGAAGAACAGAGTTCTTACAAAAGCCTTTAGTAATACAGGGGTCAGCTCAGGACAGTGAAAGGAAGAGAATACCTTCTAAATAAACTCACTGCTCAGTTCAGATTTGCTCAACAAAGTTTTAGACAGGAGACTTGCAATAAACAATGGTCTCCTTCAAATTACTGAAGTCCAACTATCAATAGAATTTATTGTCGAGATCCCTACCAGTGACTTCTTTCTCTCTCCCCTTAAAGTTTCATCAACATATTGAAACACAATCACTCTAAAATAAATATTTTTTATGTTTTTTGTGTTATTAACAGAAGAAAGTTTCCTTATAGTTTGATTCATTTTTATTTAGATTGTTAATGCTTCAGCTACTTTTCCTCCAAATCCTTTGACATTTCTCGTCAGTTTCTTGCAATTGCGCAGCATTCCTGCTTGCTAAGGATCTGCTCTTCTCAGTCTCTTTTTTTATTCCTAAGACTGGCCAGCTCCATGAATGAAGCTACACTGAACTGGGTAAGTATTTGCAAGCTCTGTAGACAATTTTAAACTACAGGTCGTATTGCCTTTGCCCCTCATGACTCTGCAATAATCACAGAAGAGGCACAAAGTCAGTAGGCTTTGTCTCTGACTATGGACTCCCATAACCTATCCAAACGCCAGAAAATTCATTGCAATTTTTGTCAGAGATTGGTAACACAAAAAATGTCAGCACATGAAACAGAGTTGAAAAGCACAACAAAAACAATAAACTTAGGAACTCCTGCCAGGTGTTACATCCCAGGATATAGTTTTCTCCATTTAACTGAAACAGTTTCTTCTGGGAAAGAAAAAAAGGAAAAAGAGAGAAAATGCCAGGGAGGACAAGGCTGTAGGACTTCACACAACAAGACTATTTTAAGTTCAGCTTGAAAGTCATACCACATAACAAAGTATGGCTTAATGTTGTGAAAGGCAATAAGTTAGCTCTAGGTTCATTAGGTAAGTCCAATTCACTGAACCAACCCCCTGTGTGTCCCTAGACTTTCAAAACATCTAAAGAATAAAATTTTACATGAATCTATGGGAAGAACCCTGTCCTGTGTAGCAAAATAGTCTGACAGCAGTAGTCAGAAGACAAGATAAAGACAAAAAGAGAGCCAAGAAGAAAATTAAAATCACAAAAGAGAACAAAAAAAAACCAAACAAAAAACAAACCAAAAAGGAATCAAAGCATAGAAAGAAAGGGCTGGGGAGGGAGAAAATTTTGACATCATAGGATAACACAGAAAAAAAGTGGGAGAAATAGATAATAGTCAATAATGTCTTACCTAATTTCAAATCTTAAAAACAACAAAAAACCCCTGAATTCCTCACATTCTATTGTATTCCATGATGGATATGTTTTCTATCTATATATACTATCTAAATTACTGAATATTGTATTTGAAAAATACTCTAGGCACACAGATGGTTTTCCAAAGCTTCTTCAGACCACGAAAATAACATGTTCTTCTCACAACACACATATGTGCCTACCTCTGAGAGCATTGGAATAAATGCCAACATCAGAGTCTCACTAAACACAAGAGAAAGTGCAGCTACTTGGGATTATTTCAACCAACTGATTTTCTGAAACATAAGCAGAATCTGCATTTATTCCTGGGAGCATATTAGTGTCTGCAGTGCTTTGGTCCAGAAAGGTTTCTTTGATGCTAGAATTCTGATTAAAAAGACAGACTAGACACAGGTCTGGAATTAAACAGCAAGTAGATATTCCCAAAAATAAGAGGTGACTAGTAAAAAAAGAAAAAAAATACTGCTTTACATTTGACTTACTTTAATTCTAAACAAGCAGTAAGATGTCTTTTAGTGTTAGAGAAATAATGCTAAGCAGAGAAAGAAAGAGGAGTAAGTTTAGGTGTGGGTGATTAAAGACCGAGGAGTTTATCTCCATGAGACTCAGCAGGACGGGGTTTTGAGGTCACTCTCTTTTACTTCTCTTCAAGTCTGTAGTGACAATTCTAACCTAGGGATCAAAATCACTTACTTATGTTCTTAAATCATGAAGCAAAAAATTCTTTTGTCACTCAATTTTCCTTGAGAAAAAAAAAACTAAGGCATCACAACAGGTAGGAGCAATTAGCAAACAAGAACCACTTGAAGTTCAGCAAAGGAAAGTGCACAGTTCTACACTTGGGAAGGCACAGCCCTCTGTACCAGTAGGTGATGAAAATGAACAGATAGGAAGAAGCCTTGCAGAAAAAGGTCCAGGAGATCTGAAGAGAGAGATGAAGAGCCAACACTATCCTCTTGTGGTAAAGATGGCCAGCAGTGTGCTGGGCTACATAAGACAAGTGTTACCTGCAGGTTGAGGTGTGTGGTCCATCACTGCTCCTCAGCATTCATGAGGCCACCACTGGTGCACTGTGCCCACTTCTGGACTCTCCAATACAAGAGACTGGTGAATGTAATTGGAGAACATCTAGAACATCTCGAACTAAGATGATGAAGAGGCTAGAGCAACAAGCATAGGAGGAATTTCAAAGACAGCTCAGGGTATTTATTGAGTCTAGAAAAGACTCAGGGGAAAATTCTTTGTGGTTCCTGGATACCTGAAGGAGAATATAAAGATGACAGACCCAGAATCTGCTAAGTGGTGCCCAGTGACAGAGTGAAAACAATAGGCATAAGCTGAAACATGACATTTCTCCTCAACACAAGGAGATATCCTCTTACTTGGAGAATGACTGAGTCTAGCAACAGGTTGCCCCCAAAGAGCTGGTGGACTCTGTCCTTGGAGACCTTCAAAGCTATCTGGAAAAGGTCTTGGACAATCTGGTCCATTTAAACATACTTGAGCAGGGACATGGTTATCCCTGAATGTCCCTTCTAACTGCAACCTTTCTATCATCTCCAGTGGCAAGGGACAGGAGGTCCTTCTTCCCTGAGAAAAGCCTTTGAAGAATCCGAGCCATTGTGCTCCTGCTGGCTCATAGGCACTAACCAGGAGCTTCCCTATCACACTGCTGGGCTGCCTGTTTCTGAGAATTTGTGTTTGAGGCACCAACCTCTTATCACAGGACCCTGGGTTCAAACTCACTCACAAGGCCACATGAAGGCAGCTCCTCTACCCAATGTAGGGAATTCTTTCCTATGCTGTGAAACAGTGAGCTGCCCAGGATTGTGAACTACATACATTGCAAGTGGAGAACAACAGTTAGGAATATGGAGGTTGCTCTTAGGCCTGCCTGCCACCAGTTTACACATATATGCACACTAGTGTGAGAGCACAGTGCCCAGCTTGCCCTTGGTGATTCTCAAATACTTCTGGATATGGTTGTGGGCAACCTTCTCTGTAGTGTCGGACCAGATAACCTTCCGACACCCTTTCTAACCTGTGATTCTGTGGTCTCAAACTCAAGGAGTGGAATCACAGTTTCTATTCCTTACCTAAAATGTCAACAAACACAAGCTCTTGTACAGAGATATCATTAAAGATGCTTCACCCTTCCATTTTCCTCTTATATTCTAAATATTTGTCTAGTATTTGCCACAAACCTTTTAACTTCATCCTTTCCTGAATACTGAAGATTTCTAAAATATTATAGTCAGTTAGTATAGAACAATGAGATATCATTCTGAAAAAATACGCCAACATTGCCTAGTTGTGCTGTTGAGTTCTGAATTTTTTTGTTAGGTATGCCTTGTTGCTTTTTAAAACATGGCTTGAAATAATCAGAAATTCTGGAGAATTTGTCAGGAAACATTAGTCCTGTTTTTGACACTGATGATACTTGGCAGCGCTGTGACTAGGTTCCAAAAATGTTGATAAGATGGTTGAACTGGTGTCTGGATAGCTCTTCAAACTGAATTTGGACCATTCTGCAGTGTTTTGAGTGGGCATTTTACCTAAAAGCATATTTCTTTCTTGCTGTGTGAATGGCTTTTGACTATGTGTGTAGTTGCCAAAGTAAATTCCTCTGGAAAGAGGAAGATCATCCTTCCTATGCAGAAGAACAGTTAACATTTGGTTGGCAATATGAATTGAAGGGTTTACTAATACCAGGAAAGAGTGTTGAGTGAAACACAAGAAATTTTACTGTATATCCATTTTTTGGCAACACAGAGATCTTGTAAGAGGTTTTTGGTCTAGCTTAGGCGTTTTTTAGGTGTTTCCTCATTTGATGAATTACTTACTAGGGGCTTCTCTTAGAGATTTTTTAATTTGTTGGGCCTTGATCTGTGGAACTTCATTACTTTCCAAGGAAGAATTTCATTCATCTTTCATTGATCTTCACAATCTTAAAACAGATTCAATATGAAACACTTTTTGAAAGGAACAGGTTTGTGATAATCAGCTCTGTGATTACAATACAGGGGGTTTATGCACACATCCCTTCCTTTTCCTTTTTTTTTAACATGCTTTTCCCAAGACACTTAAAAGCTCTCCAATCTTAATCTTTTCCATAATAAATTTTGGCCTTGGCATTGGTCAAAATTTTTTTCATATGTTTTAAAATAACAACACAATACTTATTCCTGAAAATTTGAAGGAAAAAAATAGGTGCATAGAAGTCCTGATAATATTAGAAATAACATTTTTTCCTCAACTTATATATGCTATGAACTGAGTATAGCTTTACTTTTAAAGGGGCTTCTGAAGTTAAGTAACACAAGCCACCCCATGTTTTATGCTACTACCCATGTGAAATTAAGGTCATCATTTACCATTTAGGAAATTTGGCTTTGGAGCAATCAAATAAACTGGAATGCATTACAGATTTGTAGGTTTGGAGTGCAGCTAGTCCAAGGAGCAAGAAGAAGATCTCCATACATCTTTTCCTCTCTTCCTGTTCTTCTGGAATGATAATAGTATTGCCTATCCTTGGTAATGCCTGCTATTTTGTTTTATGAAAAGGCAATAGCTAGTAATGTCTTCCACAACCTTTCCTGCCCCTCTACATTAAGCTACACTGCAATGAGAACTTAGTTGCATCCAGATAATTTATTAACTCTTATAAATATTCCACATTTAAAAGGTTTCTTCAGAGAAAACATTCTTTCTTCAGTTTTTATTATTTTGGGTTTTTTGAAACAATTTTTGCTTCAGTCAATATTCTCTATTTAAAGGTTTTAACTATTAGCCACTATCAACAATTCTAAAAGCAACAATAAATTAATGTAAATGTTGCCTCCTAACATGGGCAAAATGTAACACCAGCTAACAAATCACAGACTAATTTCCATGAAATGAAGTCACACCAGCAGTCTGCACTGAAGCCTGGATTCTGGCTGGATAAAAATATTTCTTCAGCTCTTCAGCTGCACAGAAGTAGCTTTTAGCAGTCTTAAATATCCAGACACTTCCACTTTTTAGTTTCACTTAAATATACTTCTCTTCATGTTGAAGGATAAACAATTTCCAAAAGAAAGTAGTGTTATTAAAAGTGCACATTCTTCTTCCTGATGTGGGCACAAATCAGGTCAGACAATTCCAACATTCTTCACTTCTGAGAATTACAGATTTTAGGAGGCATGTTCCTGTTTCTAACATTCTGACTCTAGATATGAAACATATCAAAACTACACCAGAGAGACTGCAATTTATATTCATGATATAGGAGGTGACCTTTTCACTCATGAGTGGTGTAGTCATATGGAGTGGCTAATGAGAGAGCCCCTACTGAGAGCAGATAAATTTCAAACCTTCTGAATAATTATTAGATGTTTTACTGTATTTATAAACCTCCCTCATTTCAAACTGTCCTTTGATTTATAAAGCTGTCTTAGTTTTGTAAGCACTAATGATGGTGTCAACCAATGCCAAAGACTGATGAACTGTCTGTGTTGGAGCTTCTCTTCCTAGTACTGAATGCCAGAGAAACACAGTGAAAAGTTAAAAACAGAACTGTAGGGGAAAAGAGAGGACAGAGATGGATGAAAGATGACTTCGAAAGAATGAGGGAGGGAACATCAGTACTGCACTTCACTGATGGTAATCTTCACACAGTTTATGACACAGAGGCAGTGGGAACAGTGAGGTAATCATTTTACTTGCCTGTCAACTGCAGAGAGTATTTCAAATTGCAGGGTGAAATACTGGCTCCATTGAAGTGAGAGACAAAGCTCCTGTTGATTTAAATGAAGGCCAGGATTTCTATGGATTCCCAGAGAGGGGCAGACGGGCAGAGTAGCAGCTGTGCCATCTACATGGCTGTGTCATTCTTCATCAGGATCTTAAAAGCTTTTCTTCAGCTCAGTTTCCAGAAATCTATGAGACATTGGATAACACAGATACTTCCTCAAACAAGCTAAATTTAAAAATTACGGTCTTGGACAATCTGACCCTAGTTTGGAAAATCTGTGCACAATAAAAAGCATCATTACAAACCAATGAATAGGTCTAGACATGTTTTAATTAATGTTTCTGATTTTTTTCTTTTCCCTTTCCCTTAACTGTAATCTATACAAAAATGGCCTTGGAGCATGGAAAATGAACAGATGGAAAGTGATCTTTAGTTATAGCTGTTAAACTAGGGAATGAACTCCTATTATGATTGCAAGAAATTCATGTCTCAGAGACAAAAGAAGTTGTGGCAAAATGTCTGAGGATGTAAGGGTATGAATTTCACTGAACAAGATTTTCTCCTGACTAACAAGACATGGACATACAGGGTGAGGAAGACAGCCCTGATAGACTTCAGTGCAACACATTTACAGAAGCAAACTTTTTTGCAGGGGATTTTAATAAATGGGGAATCATGGTAATTGAAAAATTACATCCAAAAGAGGAAAGTGCCCAGCCATGGTATTGGGATGTGCAGTAAGGGAATCTGGAAGAACAAGAGGGACAAGCTGTGGAACTGGAAAAATGAAAACCCAAAATTAGCCTTCCAAAATAAGCCCATATTGTAATGCAGGAGGGTATTATTCACAACTTAAATACTAAACTGGTGATAATGCAGAGGAGTGATAATGCAATATGCTAATTAAGCCACCCAATCAGAATCTCTGATAAAAAGCTGCTGGTATATGTTCCTTATCACCTTCAAAACATGAAGAGTTCCCTACTTAGTGACATTGACAACCTACCCTGTACACACCTCTTACAGACACTACTGTGAAGCAGTGGGGACAGATGGCATGGCAAGAAAATAATTTCAAGTAGATTACAAAAATTTTTGTGTGTTTATACTGTTATATATTTACAGCTATACATGCAATTATCTGAATACATATTTGTATATGTGTATGTAAAAGATTCTATAACTAAGTCAGAAGTGACTTCAGTGTGTCCACAGTATATAAACATACTAACACATACCTCTTTACATACATACACACCATACACACACGTGCCAGGGTATCTTGAGCATATGGCAGCTATATTAAAAGTTGTTTCACTTGAATTCCATCAAAAAATGTGGAAGAAGCTGATAATGCCCAATTTTGCTCAAAACAGAAAACAGAAATTAGATAAAATCTGGAGTTAAATCTTACTTAGTCTAGCTGAATTAATCATTCATAAATGAATCAACAGAAAAGAAAAAACAGATCAAGATGCTTATGGGCTCCTATTTATATTTTGAAAGGATAGTAGCGACGTACAGATGAGACACAGGAAGTTTAAGTGAATCAAAAACATATGAACAGGTGATCTAAGATTTTGCACAATACAAAATATGCCATGATATAATTTTTCACTTTCACATTTCATAATCTGTAGAAAGTGGAAAAGCCTTCTGAAGAAACTAAATCTGAATCACAACAAATTATTTTCATGATTTCAGACCAGTATAATTACCTGACTTATTTTCTTGCCTTCTAGGCTTACCTTATGTGGAATTGGGGTCTGATTTGTAACTTCTTAAATTCACAAACTCCTTATTTATAGTCATGAACAACGCTCTTTGCCTTGGATGTTTGTGCTGTGTTATGACCATTCTGTTTTTTGGGGATTAAAGACATTTACTTAAGGGAAGAAAGTCTTTTGAATGGAGTGAATATCCATACAAAAATTATTCTCTTAGATAGTCATTGATGGGCAAGGTTAAAATATTCCTCCTTTGTGCCAAATATTTAGTCATTCTCATCAGCACAGTGCCATATAATGACTGCTTAACTGTTGTTGTGATTTAACCTCAGTTGGCAGCTAAGACCCAGACAGCCCATCCCTCAGCCCCCACCCAGCAGGATGGTGGAAAAATCAGTGGGTTGAGAAAAATACACATTAGGAGGTAAAGCAAAAGCTGTGCACACAAGCAAAGCAAAACATGACATTTAGTCAGTGCTTCCAATGGGCAGACAGGCAATCAGCCATCCTCAGGAAACCAGGGCTCCATCACGCACAGCTGTTCCGTTGTCCTGAATGTGAGTTTGTTACCTGGCACACAGCACCAATTCACACACAGAGCAGAGGAATTTCCTATTTTTTCTTCTAGCTGGCACAAAATAGAGACATAGGTGCAAACTTACAAAAGGCTGTCTCACTGATCATCAATACTTTATGGTATTTCTATATATTCACAAACAAATATATCAGTATTCATTGAATAAAAATTATAGAATTTTTTTATTAATTAGTACTCAACTCTCTATTTGCCAGTTGTATTTCTTGCTTCTTAATGCTAATTTGTTCACATGTGCAATTCTTGTGTCCATTTGAGGTTAAGGTCCATTTTGAGTAGGTGGTCAATCAGTCAATGGTTGCAATCACCTGCTATCAGAATTACCTTAACCCCAGATACTGCTCCATTCTGTTGACTTCACTCCTGGCGGCTTTTGCCCAGAAAACCCATTCGTCTTTGCACTGTCTTGTCCTTTTCTTAAAGCAAAAGATTAGCGAATCGTACAATGTTCACCATGCAGTTTTTTAATCGTAACTGTCTGGCTATAGCTACTGATTGACAACCAAAAACTTTGAAAAATTAGATTCAAATCTTGAGGAGCTCTATATTAGTTATTTCGGGAAACGAACTCCATCCCTCCGAACATCTCCACCTTCTTCCCCTAAGCTGACCATGAAGATATATGGTCTGGATATCCCTTTAGTTACTTGGTATCATCTCTCCCAATTGTGTCCCCTCCCAGCTCTTCATGCACCCCCAGCTGACTTGCTGGTGGAGTGGAGTGAGGATCAGAAAAGTCCTTTACATTGTGTAAGCTCTGCTCAGCAACAACAATAACATCCCTGAGTTATTAGTGCTCTTTCAAGCACAAATCCAGAATATAGCTCCATACTAAGTCCTTTGGAGAAAATTAAGTCTATGCCAGCCAAAACCAGAGAAACTGGCTTTTTATCAGCACTGCATTTCTCCTTTTTTTTTTTTTTTTTTTTTTTTTTTTTTTTTTTTTTTTTTTTTTTTCTTTTTATTTTTTTTTTTTTTTTTTTGNTTACTTCACATGAATCAGTTTGTTTGATTGCAGAGACAACAGTTTGGTTTGCAAAGAAGAAGCTCCAAGATTTTGTTATAAATGTTTTGGGAAAATTAGCAATTAATGTCACTTGAGCAAGTTTTCTCAGAATTAAAGAGATATTTCAATATTCATAAATTCAAAGTAGGCATAAAATATTTAACTTTGATTCTCAAAAAAGACAGAATACCCGCTCTAAAAAATGGCATCTTGGTCTTTTTCCTTCCACTCCTCTACAGTATTTAAATCAGATTTAAAGTCAAATGCACACTTGAAGACCTCAAGTCATGTGAATGGAAGACAAAGCAAAGCTACGAGAACATCAAGAAGGAGCGCCTGTCTACTTGTACTGTGCAGTCTGAATAATTGATGTTCTATTCCTCTCATACATACTTTTATTACTATCTGCTCTTGATTTAATAATGGCAAAACATCAGATATTGGTTTTATATAAGCACATGTTGTTTCATTTTTTTACCAAGAATATGTTAATTCAGGCGGTAGAGGACTGCAGTCAATTTTCATATTGTTAACTGCCACAGGTTAATCTGGTTTCCTGGCTAACATACCAATTAATTTGGTGGGTTTATTTTCTATTGTGAGACAATATGAAAAGAAAAAGCAAAGCAATTCTAAACCTGAAAGGGTATAAAGAAAACTTTATAAACAGAATGAAAAAAAAAATAAGGAAATCAGATTAAATTTTCAGGACACTTCTCTTATACACTCTCTTTTCTTTTTCACTGACAACGTAAAGATATAATTTGCAATTTTCTGTCACTTTACTACCTCTAAAATAGTCTTTCTTCAGTTCACTTAGGGAGAAGAGTTTCTTTTGCCATGATATGGAGACTTCTCTACAAGAAAACAGTTTTCTTGTGGCTTTAACATCACAATGAATCAGTCGTCCAGAACAGGCGAATTTGTTCACAGTGTGAAAGTCCTTCCCCATGTCTTGCAGCTTTCCCACAGCTGCTTTTATGGGCCATATCGACTTATTAGGGTGCTGTTTTAAGGATGAGCTACAAAACATAGCATAAAACAAAAGTTTTCTTTGTCCATCTCTGGGAACAGAGATTTTCTACTACTATCTCTAGGACAAAGTGTCTCATCTCTCTTACTTCTCTCTGTTCCAGTTTTTCATTGGATCACAGCAATGTCTATTTGCTTCAAATACTAGTGTCCTGGCTAATGATGCTAGAATGCTACATCTCCTCAATGTATTTCTATGAGTCCAGGGAAAAAGACTCAATGTCTGATATAGCAAATATATCTTTACCATAGACTTACAAAACAATTTTAGTCCTAACTCAAGGCAGCTCTTCAATCCCTTCATCTAGAATTTAACATTTTCCTTACTGACCTCAGAGTGAAGCTTTAACATTGATTGAAACAGTTTTTATAGAGTCTTGCAACGCTGAAAGGTTCATCTGGTCCAAGCTTTGCATCAGGAACATGGTTTGCTGTGCCTCTCTGCTGGCCACAGTTGGTCTCTGCCAACACAGTGCAAGCCATGCCAGCTCAGCTCTGCTGGGGTGCTGAAATCAAGAAAAGCTGCAGCCAATGCTTTTGTCCTTCTGTCCAGAGCAAAACTGGCTCAAAGCAATTGAGCAAATAAAGTTCATTGGGAGCCACGCCGAGGTGGCTGTGGTCGTGAGGCACTGCCCTGGCCACTCCAATCTCGGCCACGTGGCCGCTCCCGGTCTGGAGTGGTGGCAGCCGCACGGCTGTTCCTAGACTCAGGGCCACCCTTGGCACTGACCACGGGGCCACTCAGTGCTGGTCCCTGCCACATAGTCGTTTCTGGTACCAATATAGCTTCTGGCTGGCCTGGCTTGGTGGCTCTGCAAGAAAAAGAGGGGCAGGCTCTGCCAGGAAGGGGCTCAGCCCCCCACTGGCAAGGAGCCTCAGCCGCCTCCCAGGACAGAGTTTGGCAAGCTCCTTGATGAGGGGCTTAGCAGCCCCTTCACCACCCCACTGTCCGGGGGCAGAAAATCTCAGCCAGTCCAGGGGGACCAGACCAGGCCCGGCCACGTGGGCTGAGCAGGGTGGGCCCAGACACAGCCCACCTCCTCCAAGGCCAGAAGGCATGAGAGCCACCCTCGACTTTTCTGTCTCAAAATGTGCGTTCATATAAGGTGTATCCATTCCCTATTGGCTCAATTGTGTGTCAGTATCTAAGACTGGATACTGACTGGTTTTCCACAACATCTGCAGGGAGTCAACAAGGCCCCAAGTAAGGAACTACTCCACATCAAAAATTGAATCAATGCCAAACTAGGATATTCCACCCCTATTGCGGTCAATTTTCATATCATTAACACAGATGTTATATTTATACTGGTTTACTTCTTTATGGAACATATTCCAAATCTCAAGTTTTTGATATCTGGTACAGTGAACAACACTCTGTCTCTATCTATTACTAATTATGCTAACTTGCTATCTGCATAATCTATGGTACAAAGAGAAACAATTCCACATTATTATTCAATGTAATTAAAATAGTTTCTGGATTGCAGGGACAAACATCACAAATGGCAACTATTCACTTAGGAATAACTGCACGATCTCAATTTGATACCTTTTGTAGGTGCACTGTGATAGAGTTAATATAAACTGGCACTACATCTCTTCTCCAGAGCTTCCGTTTCACTCCATAAATGGACAATATGGTACCAAGAATTGAACTTTAATGCCATTTACCATAAGTGGTATAACAACACTTGTGCAAACTATTGCTGTTAGCAACAGGCTAAGGCAAAAAATTCAATATTCTGATTTCTATTCCCGTTCTCATAGGGTGAACAACCTTGTGAAACTCACTTTATTCTATTGTGCTCTTATTTACCTACCTCTCATGTAAAAGAGTAATATATTTCATTCATATTAAGTACTTTAAAATCCTTATACTAAAGGAACCACAGAAGCGATTTATTTCTCTTTTGTGATGTAACAGCTTAAAGTCAAAAAGTATAAGCCGTCCTCACAGGATAGAAGCTAATATATGACTCTAGCAAAGTGGCAAAAGCTTCTATAGTATGAATTGGAGAAGCACAACTGGATTTCACTCTCAATTGAACCAGACCAACAATGTTGGTAGATCAGTGTGTGGATCAGTGCAGTACTTCATAACTACCCAAACAATCCAAATGTCTATCAGTCACAGGAGACAATAAGAGGTCTAGTTAAATTCCAATAAGAGGTGCTGAGAGCTCTGTGTGAAAAGCTGAAAACCCTTCCAGAAATGACAGCAAATTTGCAGCTCTAAGAGCTAGACTGAACAAAGTCCAGAACATTAGTCTTTTAACATATTCATTTTACCAAAGCTCCTTAGTTTTAATTAGAACTACATCTGCTTAGACTTTGGAGGGTAGCAGAGAGTCTTATTAAAACAATTTTGCCAGACTCCTGGGAGAGGACCCTCAGGCACAGGTCATTCAAGTCAATGGTAAAAAAGCAAAATGAAGCAGTCAGCAGAGCTACCATAGAGTACATTCCTGCTATATTTAACAACAACAAAAAAATTCCCAACAAATAAAGGTGCCATTCAAGAGGGCAGATGAAATCCTAGATTCACCCTTGAACTCCTGCTGCAGAGCAGCACTGCTGAAAGGGACTTGAGCATCCGGACAATGGCGAGATGAAAATGGCAGCCAGGAGGGCCAACCGTGTTCTGGGGGGCTTCAGGCACAGCATCAGCAGCTGGGCAAGGGAGGGAGGTGATTGTCCTGCTCTGCTCTGAGCTGGGGCAGCCTCACCTCGAGTGCTGGGGGCAGTTCTGGGCGCCACAATATAAGAACAACACGAAGCTGTTAGCAACAAGAGGAGGGTCACAAGGGTGGTGAAGGGTCTGGAGGGGAAGATGTATGAGGGGCGGCTGATACCACTCAGTCTATTCAGTCTGGAGGAGACTAAGGCAAGATTTCATTGTGGTCTTCACTGTCTTCAAAATGGAAGAAGAGAGGCAAACACTAATCTGTTCTCTGTAGTGGCCAGTGACAGGACCAAAAGGAATGGCCTGAAGCTGTTTCCGTGAAGTTTAGATCAGATATCAGGAAAAGGTTCTTCCCCCAGAGGGTGGCTGGGCACTGGGCACTTCCCCCAGGGAAGATATCACAGCACCAGCCTGACAAAGCTCAAGAATGATTCAGTCAATGCTCTTAGGCACATGGTGTGATTCTTGGAGTGTCCTGCTCAGAGCCAGGACTTGGACTTGATAATCCTGATGGTTCCCTTCCAACTCAGCTTATTTTGTGATTCTGTGATAAAAGAACAGGGATTTTGTGCTCCTCTTTTCTTTCACTAGCAGGAGAGACAGTCCTGCATGTTATCACACAACACCTCCTTCTCCATATGGATACCTCTTTATTGAAATAGAAAATAGTCTCAGTTTTTACCACTCTCCCGCTTTGCCTTGGTTAAGGACATGGACTACTCTGAACATGCCTTTTCCTTAGCTATGGGGTAAGGACAGGAGAAGTACATCAAACTTCTTTTCTTTTTGCCCTCACTATCACCTTTTCTCTCCCTCTAATCAGATTGCCTCCCAATTTACTATGCCAAATCATGGCACATGATACTAGCAGTGCAGACAGGTGAGCTTGCTACTGCTCAGAATACAGCTTCTTCCTGATATCATGTCTGCTTTCATTATGTGATGGCTGCAGCTGGTGGTAAATAGGAAATAAATGCTAAGCCTGTGTAAGATAGACTTGAGACTCCTCTGTAGAAAAGACTGCAAGATACCTGAGAAGCTTACTCTGCTATTTTTATGACAGTATAGTAAATATCTTCAAATATTCTCCTCATCCCCCACTGCCACTTGCCCAGCTACCATCAGAATTACTTTTTGCCTGACTCGAGTGGAGCAAGTCAGGGGAGAAAGTAGGGCAAGGTAGAAGAGCTGTGTGAGAGAAGGGAAGGCAATACCCAATACCCATAAAAAATTTGTTTTTAAATCCCTGGCTATCACAGATAGTGGCTGCTGCTAGCATTTAAGATAAGATTA
>VZTB01016909.1:77170-91468 GCA_013397245.1 Thryothorus ludovicianus | reverse complement strand
AGAGGTTCAGAGAGGACTCCAGTGAGTCATTTTAGTTTGTGAATCAGAGTCATAGGATCATTAGGGTTGTAAAACATCTCTCAGATCACCCAATACAACCAACAACCTAGCATCAGCACCGTTTGCCACTTAAAAAGCACCACATCCAGGTTTTTTTAACGTCTAGGGATGATGACTGCACCCAGCTCTTTCAGCAGCATGTTCCAGTGCTTGATAATCTTTTCTGTGACATGTTCAAGAGAAAAAATGGAAAATGTCCTTCATGTTGTGCCATGACTTTACTGCAGCACTATCTTTTCATTTACTATGGATAGTTAATACAAATTCTCCTTCAGGATCTGAAAGTAGATAAGGCTGTGTGATGGTAGCCAAAGCATATAGGTATCCCAGAGTCATTTTACCGTGCAAATAAAGATGATGATAATAATTAATAATTATTCTGTTCCACTGGAGATTTTCACTAAGTGGTAATCTTCTGTTTTGAAAGTCCTAATATTTTGTTTCTGCGTGCTGCTAACTACCAAGTAGGATGCTAATGGAAAAGTGGATGACCGATACTTTAAAAATCATAATTGCAATCACATAAAGTCTTATAAAGCTAACCTTTAATTACATTAGTTGATGGAGAAAACTTCTTGCAGTCAAAAATATAAGTTAGGTGGGAATTAATTTTCAGCCTAAAACCTGAGCTTCCAATACTTTGAAAGGGATAGGTATAAGAGGTTTTATCTTGAACAAGTATTAAAATCCTTGGGATTTTGAGAAGGATGGTCTTGTATTAATGTAAGGTGTAAGGCTTATAATGGCTAAGTAACTGAGAGAGAAACTAAACTCTTTTATTTAGAGAAGTAAAGAATTCAATAATCATGTAAACAGTTTGTTATACAGATTAATTTAAATAATAATAGTTAAATCAAATAGGTGCTTCCAAAAATTTTACTGAAGTAATTAAGTAAGTCAAGAATTGGAATATAAAAAAACCTAACTACAAGTGACATCACAATTGAAATTTGGGGCATAAGATAAAACTGACTGGATAGATGGATGAAAATACTGCAAGAAGTGGCATCTTCACAAAGGAGCAATTTGTCTAAGTCACTAAAAGACCTGTGTGAGGTTTTAATGTTCCTGCTCTCCTCACTCATAGTGTCACATTTTGAAGCAGCTCTTTACTTTTACTCTCAAGATCATGCTGGAATAAACTGCCAAACATCTCTTACACCTCCATGCCATCTAATTATAGCCTGTAACACTTGAGAATGCTGACAGTGCTGAGCTATTGACTCTTGACACTCTCTAAAGCACTTAATTATCTTTTCATACAAGCCCCTTTGAGACCTGTCAACTTCTTTGTATTGTTTATAAAAAAGTTGCATATTAAGATTTCAGGATTGCGCACCTGGAGTCTAACTTGCACATGCACATGGACTATTAAAAGGAGAACTTATTAAGTGACAGGAGCAGAAATTAAAGAATTTGACTTGGTAAGACTTACTCAGTTAAGTAAAAGAATAAAAAATTGGCCCTTTACAAAGATTCCTGGAAAAAAAATCGAAAGAATTTGAGGCTTTGGATTAATTTTACCAAAGACTAAAGGAAAAAACCCCAATATATAAATGCTTTGTATTATTTATTCTTCTTTCATGGAATTAGGATCCAGAGTCAAAATTTAGTCTTTTTCCAGTGAAAAATACATTTAGACATCCCAGGTAAAAAAGAAAAAAAAGAAGCTATTTTTTTAAAGATTTCCCATGTTCCCTAGAACCTTATGAAATACTACTAAAATGTAAAGAAAATTTTCTTTGTTGAATGAAATATTGTAGTCAACATAATCTGAATTATAAAATATATATAAGTGATTTTTAAGTATTTTGGAATTTTTTTTGATGTAAACCTGTTGAGGTTATCCCTTAAATGTCATTGGAAAAAATGTTGTCGTTCATGATGTCTAAACTCGTGTGAAACAATAACTGTCCCCGTAAATTTTGGTCACACAGTATTACACCCTTCAGCTACAACAGCTTGATGACTGGATACATGGAACACAGATTTTCCACACTTAGAATTTCCTATCAAATTTGAAGGTTTTGGCTTATTCATGTAATCTGGAACAATTCTTCCTACATAAGATAAAGTGTGTATTGCCTTTGTATAATATGTTATTTTGAAAATAGTTATAAATATTGATGCATATACTCACCAAGACACTGCGTGTAACTCAAGATAGTGAATTAATTAATCTAGTAGTGACAGAATTCTGAGTCTAAACATGAAATGTGTCTACCATAAGTCTTAACTGTCACAATAATTTTAAATAGTCGGCATACTTGTAAAAAAGTAACTAGTTCCCAAACATTTTCCAAGTGACAAAATCAAACACCTTCCTAAACAATCTTGGTTTTAAACTTATTAAGCTCTTTTGGAACAAAAGCATTAATAATGAATAAAAACCCTATACTTTTAAGCTTAAAAATAAGAATCTTTCTTTTCAAAAGTTTTTGTAAGTCATATTTTCTTGTTAAAAACACAGAATCAACCTCTTGGAAATAGAACAAATTTGAGACACTGCAGCATATTATACCATGCACATATCAGTTTTCTTTCTTTTTCACAAGACTTACTAATCATACCAATTATGTATGTGTGTTATTGTCTTATGCCTAAATTTGGAGCACTTAAAAGTTGGCATTGTGATGATTAACAGAAATAGCAACTACATGCATTACATAGGTGTCAGGGCAGCTAGATTATCCTGTGGCAGCAAAGTGAGTCAATGTCTATATAGACAACCAAGGGATCAAGGTCATTAATTTTTACTGCATTGCACAAAAGTGTGCATTCTAAAGAAGAAGAGGTGGAGGACATTAGATAAAAAGATTTTGCTTGGGTTTTTTACATCAACGTAAATTCTGTATGTGTCATGCAATCCTTTATGCTGAGTAAATTTGGAAACTAAGCTGTTGTATTTGGTTTGGCTAGCTCAGAACCACCCCGCAAACCAACAAGGACACCAAGTAACAGACTGAGAGGCGCTCTTTCTTCTTGGGCACATGTCCACAGATTTAATGGTGAACAATTCCTGGGGAATGGGGAGAAGGGAAGAAGAGGGCAAGAAGGAGACAAAAAAGAGAGACAAAGAGAGAGAGAGAGGGCAAGAAATGAGACCAAACACCTGATGAGAAGATTTTTAAACACAGAGGGAGGGGGGCAGAGGAAGGGAAACAAAGCCAATGGAAACAACTGATGGGGCAGGTGAAGCGAGGAAGTAACCTAGGAAAGAGGGAGAAACCAACTACAGAATCCAGGGGATGGTGCAGAGAACGAAGTGTGTGATGCATCAGTGCAAAATAATAACTCAGTGATACATTGGGACCATGCAACACCTCCCTCTTTTTTGCTAAATGAATTTAAAAGAAAGTCGTCGAGTCTATTCTGATTAACCGAAGTGTTTTAACTATTGAAGTCCCCCAACCCGAGAGTCCTCAGCTATTGAACAGTTCACTGAACTAGTCTTTGGATTCTTGCTTTACTTTTCCGATCAAGCTTTTCATTACTCAGAAAGCTGCATGGACGTTGGGTGCCTTCGAGGTTAAATTCCGGCAAAAAAGTCTTTAAAATCACTCAGATTTAGTGTGGCTGAAGGATGAGCCACATGGCTGTCAGACTGCTCAGTGTGAGCAGGATGACAACTTGGATAGGGCTCATGGCAGAGTTGAGTGGGAGGTAGGTGTTCTTTAAAACAAAACAAACGTGTTAAACATATTAAAAGTCAGAGATATGCTGGAATGTAACTAGATTTCCTTTTAGGAACGTTTTCCTTCCTCTTTCCAGCACCGTCCTCTGTTTGAAGCAACAGCTATTTGATTTTCATTTTCTTCAGCTGGCGGTGGATATTGGGGGACAAAAGATTTTACCCACTTTTGGGGTATCCACTGTGGGCCTGAGGGAGTGAATACNNNTGAGGGAGTGAATACACACCTGTAGCCACAACCCCAGGTAACGAGCTCGAAAGGACCTTTGATCTCCCAAGTTTCTGAGTCCTTAATTAGGACTGGTGGACGCTGCGATAGCTTAAACTGTGATTACTGCTGTGAAAGTGTAGTGCTACTGGAGGACTCATGTTTTCAAATGAACAGTTAGGAAAATTAATTGTGAACATGGCTTTCCAGAGCTTTTGTTGCGGTGACATCCACACCGTTGAGCTGCTCTGCCTAGCTAGGACTTGTTTAAGCATCTGGTGGGCATGCTCAATTACAGCTTGACCTGTGGGGGTGTGGGGGATGTCTTTGTTATATTCCACACCCCACTGTTGGACAAACTCCAGGAACTCCCTGGATGCATACGCTGGGCCATTGTCAGTTTTGATTTCCCTAGGGATCCTTAGCACTGATAAAGCTTGCACTCCGAATGCACTCCAGAGCCAAGGTAAATTGGATGGACGAATCAAAAATTTTGTGGGCAGGTCTGTGCACTGAAGTTTGCCCTGAGTGTGAATCCAGAACAAACTGAAGAGCTTCATTTTCCTGCAGCAGGTGTTCTGGCATTGCCTTCATGATTTGTCTGGAATTTAAGCCTGTTGGAATGTGGATGCACTCAAAATCACATCCTGCCAGTTCCCTTATTCAGGTTCTCGCTTTTCAAATCAGGTCAGCCACCAGTTCTTGTGGCTTCATCATTCTCTTGGACCTCTGATGGCTAAGGAAGACTCACTCAATAATAAACAGAGGGGTCCCCTTGGCCCTGGTCCTTCTTTGATCTTGCCTCCGTGTCCCATTAAAAGATGACACCATGGAGGTGTGGCAGTTTTCCCATGACTATGAATTTGAAAGGCAGCTCTTTCTCAAACCTATTTATCCGCCTGGTGGACATGGTGACCTGAACCTTTTCTAGAGTTTTCTGCATCTCTGGAGTGAGAGCCCCTGGAGAACTCAGCTCCTCTTCCCCTTTCAATAAATCAAAAAGAGGGGCTAGGTCTTCAATGGTCAAACCTATCCAAGGCCTCACCCAGTTCAATACTCCACACAGCTGATGGACATCAGCAAGGGTCTTCATTTTGGTTTTAATTGCCAATTTCTGTGGCTTTCCTATGTCCAGACCCAAATACTGCCAAGGAGGCATCTACTGAATCTTCTTCTCTTGAAGCTCAAACCCTGCAGCAACCAACGCATTGAGGTCAAGTGAGGTCAAGCACATGGGTCAAGGCATCTTCATTGGGGGCGTAATGATGGATGATGGCTTTGTCCGTGGCTGCACTGGGGTGGGGAGGAAGATAACGTACCAATGGAAGATGACCAGGCTGTTCCTCATGCTCTGAGGGAGCACCTTCCAATGATACCTCTTCCTTGAGGTTTCTTGGTTGATGGTGGGAACCAAGAACACAAAACACAAGGCATCATCAGGGTGTAAAGGAATTTAGAAAAAGTAGTCCTTGATGTCAATTGTAGTATACTGTAAGATGTTGTTGCTGTGGACTGTTGTGTGCCCGGCGTATGGGACGGCGGACGGAGACGAGAGGTCTCTATAAGCTTAATCCTAGAACTTAAGTTTTATTACAAAAGGTAGGGGGTAATCTAGGACCGAGCTTAGAGCTGCCCGCCACAGCTCAGAGCAGGCCCAGGAGGGGGAGAGAACAAAGGATTGAGGAGCCAGAGATAAGATCAGAGCAGGGAGATGAAGAGGGGGAGGGAAGAGAGAGAAGCGAGAGAGCAAGAGCGAGAGAAAAGTAGTAAGAGAAGAGAGAAGAGAACAAGAGAGAAGAGTAAGAGAGAAGAGAGCAAGAGAGGAGAGCAAGAGAAGTAAGAGTAGTAAGAGAGCGAGCTTCTGGTTACAATGCGATATATGCTCTTCTATGTTGAATATTCTAATTTCCACTAACCAATCTATTACAACATACAAATTCTATGGCATTTACATACAGCCTATAAGAATCCTTACATTACCATGCTTATCAGCTAGCTTATCTAAACAAGAGGGGGTTACTCTCAGCCGGACATACCAGCCTTCCAGCTGCTTAGTAACTAAGGTTTGGTATGTCGAAGGTTGCCTTCATTTCAATCTTACTTATAGTTTCTACAATTTTAAAGTCTTCCGTGAAGCAATCATATTTGCAAGGCTTTCCTGTTTCATCCTTCCCAACAGTCAATGACCACTAGTTTTGAATCTCAAGGGAGCATTGCCAGGGTCAGCATCTCTGACTGGAGAGAGCCCATGTCCTCAGTTGCATTGTTAATTTGTCTGAGGTCACGGAGGAGCCAACATCTGTCTTTGTCAGCCTTCTTGATAACAAAGACAGGAGGGTTCCACAGCCCTGTGCTCTCTTTGATATTACCTTTCTCCAACTGCTCTTCCACAAGTTCTTGAAGCAGCTTTAATTTTTGTTTGTTCAGCGGCCACTGCTCTACCCAGACTGGAACATCAGTCTTCCAATTTAGCTTTTGGGTTGGATGCTTCTCAGTGACCACCACCTCAAAATTTGTGGAGGGTCTGGGATATCAATTGTGACCCCCCCCACTGGGCCATTAGGTCTCTTCCCAGCAAGGGGTCCATGCAGTTCAAAACCAATGGACACAGGTTTACCAATTGCCCTTTTAGCCCCTGAATTTGTACAACGTTCTTTGATTGTTTAGCCAACTGGATTCCCCCCACACCCTGTACGTGGCCAATGACCTCTTGCAAGGCCCAACGTGATGGCCATACCTGCATGGGAATGATGGTGACATCTGCCCCTGTGTCCAGGAGACCTTTGGTGATCTTCTTTTTCTCACCCATGGTGACTTCACAATTTGTCTTTGGTTTCTCCTTCCCAATGGTTTGCACTGGGCAAGCCATGCATACCTGATGTGGTGGATCCCAGACAGGCATTGCTTGCGCAATTATCTACCATATTTGGAGAAACACTGGCGGGTGGATACAGTGCAGCCAGACGATTTGTCCGGGGTCTGATGAAATGACTCCCGGGGCAATTTTGATCTCTTGCAGTGTGTACTTTGTGTCCCCAATGACAATGTACTCACCTTCTGTGCGGGGCCAAGTGCCTTGCTCATCTATGCTGATGGAGTCAAAAGTGCCAATTGCTGGATCTTAGGAGCAATTCTGTCAGTCGCAACCTGTAAGGTTCATAATTAGATGTTAAAATTGGTCTTGGTTAAGTGGTTGTTAGTCTTGTCCAATAAAGTGTCTGCAAGAGTGGCTCTTGTCACATCTGGTGCATGGTCATTTTCAGAGGCACTTGGTCTTGTTTCTCCCCGCATCCTTGCTTGGTCCACCCAATTTCTATCCTCATGCTGGGTGGACCCGCACTCCTCCTTTAGTTTTTTTACTTGGTAGGCATTGGGTGTTTCCCACCCTGTTGTTCTTTAAATTGTTGGAGTTCATTTTTCAGTGGGCATTGTGTTACCCAGTGCCCAGGCTGGCTGCAGAGAAAGCATGGCCTCGAGTTGTTCGGCCTGAAGGATTTCTTCTGCACTGGCAGACCGCGCTGTTGTGGAGCAGTTGGTTTTGTCATTGCCACTGCTGCTCTTATGGGCGGCTGAAACAGCTGTTTAGGCCGGGACTCGAGGGGTAGACCCATGAATGGAACCTTCTTATTACAGACTTGCTGCATATCGTGCAGCGTCTGCGGGGGGTCTAGAGGGAGGCTCAAAATAGCAGCTTTACACTGTTCATTCTGTTGCCTCGAAACGGTCGAGGCGTGGCGACCCAGTTCCAAGACAGGGACACGTCAGCTAAACTTACAGGCCTGATGGACAAATCGCACACTAACACCAATGTGGTGGATGGTGAAATGCGTTTATTTTCCGGTAAGCACTGTCTTAAGTAACTTCGGTACGGTTGCGTAACTTCCTTAAGCTCACCGTATAGGATATGATTGGCTGCCGTCATAGAGAGGATGGGGCCCTGTCTCCTCATACAACGCGAAATCTTCCAAGCGGCTTTCTCCAGGTAACTGCATTTCCCCCCTTTCCATGAGCGGTTAAATTTTCGCGGCTTTGTTAGTAGCAACTTGCAAAGCATGTTAGTAACAATGCACAAATTGTTTTAAATGTTTGAATGTAGTTACAAGTTGGCTACGCAACTTATCACGTGAACAAAAGCAAACAGTTGAAATTATTTCAGGCTAACTCCCTTTTGTTCCAAAAGCATAATGTCAATCCTGCTTAAACGAGCTTTAACAAACTGGGCTGTTTTATTCAGGATGCAGGGACCAAACATGAACACAAGTATAACTACAACTGGTCCCATTAGGGTGGATATAAGGGTGGTCATCCAAGGATGTTGGCCGAAAAGGAGTCAAGCCAATTCTTCTGTTGGAGCTCTTGGCCACGGCGTCAGAGCCTGTCTTTAAGTTCAGCCATGGATTTCCTGAATATTCCCGAGTGGTTTACATAGGTACAACATTCCTCATTCAAGGCCACACACAGGCCTCCTTGTTGCATCAGCAGAAGATCCAGGCCTCGCCTGTTTTGCATTACCATTTCCGACAGGGAAAACAGGGACTCCTCTAACCTTAAAATGTTCTTTTGGATCTCGAGTAGATCTTCATCTATAGTTCTTTATAACTGCTATAGATTTTGCTTTTGTGACGCTATCGCTGAGACACCCGTCGCTGTACCCGTAGCTCCTAAGCCTAGGAGCGGTGCGAGGCTAATGGCGGTTATGAGTTCTCGTTTCTGCTGGTAGGGTTCTTCTCCAAAGCGGAGGAGCACTTTGTCATCAGAGTGGTACAGTATTCTGGGAACGATAACAACTTGGACTCAAAAATCGTTAGTTGTATTGAAATGGCTAATAGAAACACAAGGAGTGATGCCTGTGGTTTGACAGGCCCGTATGCCTAGGACTGCTGGAATAGCCCACAGGTATTGCTTGTCAGTGGTGACCGTGGTGTTACAGAGTTGTTTGCTTTGGCTTATTAGTTGTGGGTTACCTATGCAAGTTCCTTGACCGGACACCATTTCCAAGGTGATCCCTTTACGTTGAGCTTCCCACTTGCATTGTCTGGGGCTATTTTCTTTTGAATAGCTGAACTGGGTGGAAAGACCTGCACCCTCATAAAAGGGTGGTTTGGCGTCGTAGCAGAGCCAACAGGACTTGGTAAGGTTTGGGTGTGAGGTGTTCAAAGGCACAAATGCAGCTTGTAGCATTCAGGTAAATAAATCGTGAGGAGGCACTTCAGATGCTGCGCTAAATGGTGACAACCTTTCCTTGGGTGTGGGAGCGGTTGCTATTGCGGCAGCTGTCATTTTTGTTTTTAGAGCTATGGCTTTATTGGGTCCTATAATTGTGTGCTTTATTGGCGGACAGGCTCTAATAATTTGTATGACGAGCCTTTATACTCAAATACTGACCATGTTCTACCTAAGGTCCAGCTCAGGTGTTGGGGCTGTAAAACAGTGACTGTAATGCGAGTGCAGTTTCCTGGTCAAAGGCCATAGTCGAATTGGGTTGGAACACAACCACTTGGCCAATGGGTTACTTCTAAAAAGTCATCTTTTTTAGATGGCTTCCACCCATTGCTGATCACAATAGTTTCGCAGCCCCCGTACCCACAGAACCAGTAGCCTGGGTAAGTACAGTAACTTTTTCCGGGGTTAACGCTTGGGCACTGATACATTCCTTGCCCAGTCAGGTACAGGTCGCTAATGGTGTTGCTCCAGTCGTCGGAAAAGATGTCATACACGTGTATCGTCCAACTGGGGGCATTGGTCTCAATGTCCTATGATTCCACCGGTGAAGAAATTGTGGAACATCCAGATGTAGGCCTGGTAGGGATGGGTACCCACCTTTGCTCAGCTGGCAGAAAGGAGGCTTAGCAATAGCAAGACCTTGAAGCACGAAAGTGGAAAGCAGAGCTGGAGAGACGGATCACAGCGGCAAGCCTGTTAAAAGAAACTCAGAGGTTTCATTAGTTTCATTGGGCATTGCAGGCTTTATGGACTTCAGAGGGCACCACTTAATGATATCATCCTTCTTAACCACCGCGTACCCCCTGCCTGTTAGGACTAGCTTCCAGCCTGTTTCCCATTCACCTAGCTCATTCTTGATGCTTACAGGCGGACCCTCCCTGGTGGCTTCTGCAGCCCAATGTTTTTGGGAAGGGGCTTGGTTTTGGTCCCCTCTGGGGAACTGGTTCAGCGCAAGCAGGGCGGTCGCCAATAGGCGTGGCTGGTCAGGTGGGGGAAAGGCATTAGCAAACCCTTCTGCTTTGGCTAATGTTTCTAACTTGGACTTTAAGGTTTGGTTGGCCCTTTCTACTATGACCTGTCTCATACTGTCGTACGGGATGCCTTGCTTTAAAGTGATGCCCCATTTGGTAGTGAATTCTTTGACTGATCCAAAGTGAAGTTCATTCCATTGTCTGTTTTTATTTTTTTCAGGATCCCGAGCCAGGCCATGACTGTCAGCCAATGTTGGATGGTGGCTTTAGAGTTGGTTTTAGTGTGTTGATTTGCGACGATCATGTTGCTGTAAGTGTCGACTGTCACAGCAAGCCATGCTCTAGGCTTTAGCAGCTGCCATAAAGAGAAATCTGTCTGCCAGATCTCTGAGGCCTTTAGGCTGGGATTAACACCACTGGACCATAAAGGTGACTTTTGGCAGTCAGGACAAGTAGCTACTATATGCTTGGCGTCTGACATAGGGATGTTGCATTGTTTGGCGAGCGCCTTCGCCCCTACATGAAGTGATTCATGTGGTTGACGTGCTTCCTGTAGGGTCCAAATGCCTTTTGCTGCTGCGTCTGTCTTACCATTGCCTGTTTGGTAGAACCCTTTGACTGGGTCGTGGCTGTTGACATGCATAACCGACACAGTACCTTGGCGGGAGTGGAGCACCTCTTCAATCATTGTAGCAGCTGGTGATGTAGAGACGCCTGGGCCAGAGATTGCTTGACAAAGCTTTGCGACAAATATAGAATCTGTGACAATGTTAAGATGTTCGGTTGGAAACAGGTTGCATACCAGCACTACCGCTGAGGCTTCTAGTAGTTGGACTGATAAGGATTCATCTCTTAACACACTACCATTGGTCTTGTTCCTGCCATACGACGGCTGCAGTGGAAGTTGTCGAGGATGCCTCGGTGAATACGGTTGGACCTGGTAGGGGTCGACTCCTGATCTCTGGTGGGAGATCAATGTCCACTGTGGTTAGTAGTTGAGTCCACGGGGGCTTCGTAGCGTGACAAAGTTCTCCCGTGAAACCAAACAGAGCCCGGGCGAGGCACTCTGAGACTGCTACGGACAACAACGGGATCTGCTTCCGAAAGGGTAAGTATATTTTTGCAGGTTCGAGACCCAGATGGCTCAGGGCGAGTTTTCTGCCTTTCATAATTAGGTTTCCAAGGCATTCCACCCCTGGGGTGAAGGCTCGCGATAGTCTTTCAAGGACTACCCACTGCACTGGTCTGGCTGAATCAGGGGGTCCTTGTGCTAATACTCTGACTCCCCCTTCTTTTGTGCAGTGTACGTACAAGTCTAGTGGCAGGCGTGGGTTCCACCTAGAGAGAACTGTAGTGGACAACTGCCTTTCGATATAGTCAAGTGAGCGAACGGTTTCTTCTGAGACAGTTTTATGTTCCCATGGATGTTTGCCTTTAAGGAGGTCATATAGCAGGGACATAACTTTGGGTGGAACAAGGATGATGTTATGCAGCCACTGTAGCGACCCTAACACTTGGTGTGCATCATGTAGTGTTTTGATGTTGTGACAAATTTTGATTGTCGGGGGCGATACGTAGGAGCCGCTGATCTTCACGCCTAAGAATGTGACCGATGAGCCTGTTTTTATCTTTGCTTCCGCTATCTCAAAGCCATTGGCTTTTAGGACTTCGGAAATTGCTGTTACAAGACGGTCTACTTGGCTGGGTAGAGGAGCTGCTATTAAAATGTCATCCATATATTGGATGACGGTGGCTTGGGGGTTCACTGATCGAATTGGTGCTAAGGCTTGACTTACCACAACTTGGCAAATGGTGGGGGAATTTATCATCCCTTGAGGAAGGACCTTCCACTGGAACCTGAGATTGGGTTGTTGTCCATTGGGGAACATGATGGAGAAAGCGAACCATTCTTTATCTTGTTCGTGCAGGGGTATTGAAAAGAAGCAGTCTTTGATATCAATCACTGCGCAGGGCTGATTCTCTGGGACAAAGGAGTTGCTGGGCAGTCTTGTCTGTACGGGGCCCATAGGCTGGATTTTCTTATTAACAGCTCACAAATCATGGAGCAAGCGAAAGCCTTTGCCGCTACGCTTAAGTATGACAAACACAGGAGTGTTCCATGGGGAGATGGAGGGTTCGATGTGTCCTTTTTCTAGTTCCCGTTGAGCCAGTTGGAGGAGGGCGGACATTCGAGGCTCAGGTATGGGCCACTGCTCGACGTATACAGGATCAGATGATTTCCAGGTTAGTTGAATTGGGATTGGCGGGTACGCGGCAGTGTCCCTCACGGTAAATTTGTCAACCATGACCTCGGCTACGGCTGCGCTGACCACGGCTGGAAGTGGAGCCAGCACGGCGCCGACAGCAGTTTGGACCAGGGCTAAATTCTCTTCTCTTACAACATGTTTGATCATTGCCGTGAGACTGGCGCCGGATGGTACTGACCATAGGAGCTCTTTAGTGGATTGGTTGCATTGTTTTTGGAGGCATCCTTCCAGGACTGGGCCTTTTGCTTCTGACCGTAGGTCAGAGGCATCCACAGCTGCTTGGAGGCAATCCACGAATTCGGTGAAGCGTTTGCTCTCATTTTGCCTGATGGTTGTCCATGGAGCCAGCTTGGCTACAATTCTACAGGCGGTGCAGATGGCTTCTCTGGCCACGCAGGTTGTGGTGGAGATTTCAGAGGCTCGCAGGCCTTGGACTTGTGCGTGAGGGTTAATCATTTGTGGGTCATGACCCATCAGCCATGACAGGCTGGAGTGACGCAATGGGTGCTCGTCTCTGCTAACTCAGGCGAGCATTCTCTCTAAATTGTCTTCCCACTCTTGTTTAAACACAATCATTCCTGCTCTGTCAAAAACCATACGTCATGTTTGTTTGATGTCGAAAGGGAGCATGTTGTCATTGCCGTAAAGGCCATCAATTAGAGTGGAAACCATGGCGGAGTTGATAACCTTTCTTGACAATGGCTTTGACAACAGCTTGCATATCCTTGGGCTTCACTGGGGAATAGGCTGGTAAATTGTTGTCTACTCTGCTAACCAGGAAAACTCACACAGCTGTTTCGGGTAGATCGGCGAGTGCCGTCTGGACCTTTTCCCAATTCGTTAGTGGCATGGGTTCTGGTGGGCCTCTTTTTTTATTAAATTTAATTGAAGTGGCTGGCGTGTACCTTTTATCTGAATCGGAATCGGACTCTGCATTGGATGAATATTGCTCTCTTTTCTTTTGTTTAGCCCACCACTCATTCCATGGTATCCGCCCGGCCCATCCGTACTCGCTGTCCGAGTCAGAGGAAGTTGAATGGTAAGGATCTTCCGGGTAATGGTATCTTTTGGTCGGACTCTGCCCTCTGACTTTCCTGTGGGTGGGTTCCTTTCCTCCCTTCCTCCGCCTTCCTTCAGGGGAGTCTCTAGGCTTATAAGGTAATGTCTTAGGGCGCAGTCCCTGATTGGGCCTTGGGGTCTCCTTCTTCCTGCCAACCACGTCCTGCCCCTCGTGTTCGCGGCTCCGCATGTCTGTGGCGGGGAAGGACTCCTCATCCTGGCCCCTCTTCCTCTTGCCCCNAGGACTCCTCATCCTGCCCCCTCTCCCTCTTGCCCAGTGCCATTTTGTGGCACATAGGGCAGTGGCCTTTCCCAAACTTCTTCAGGGCCCGCTCTGTTAGGGTTGTTCTGAGGCTCACAAACATTTTCGCTATCAGGCAGCTGCTTAGTGACTAGATCAGGGGTCGAGTTAGGGGACTGGGGTTGAGAGTGGTTGTTAGTTTCAGGCAGCGCGCAATCACCAAACGCGGTCTGGGTAGTAGCCGCCACCCCCATTCTCGGTGTAATCTTTAGACAGTTTTGAGCTGCTTTCCACGTTTCTTGTTCTAACAAAGCCTTTTCTAGGGCCTGAATAACCTTCCCCCAGCTCTTGAGGCATTTGTAGTACCAGAGACAATGACGTCGTTAGCAAGGACATTAGTGCATTCTCCCCAGCATCCTGAATGCAGGATGTCCACGGGGCGGTCAATAGCCCTTAATTTCAGCAATCACGTGATTGCACAATCAAAGTCTTTCAGCTTACATTCAATCCCCCACTGCCTATGCAGTTCCACAACTACCTTGCCAAGCGCGTCCATCTTGGCGGTACAGGAGCGTCCT
>VZTB01016909.1:54551-65886 GCA_013397245.1 Thryothorus ludovicianus | reverse complement strand
TAAATCATGCAGATATGCCTAACAATTTGAATGGACTTAGCAGAGTAATTAGTTCATTCTTGTACAATCAGAGGCACATTCTTGTGATTCCACTTCTGGTTTTGATTAAAAGAAATTAAAAAATCGAGATCAAAGCCAGCTTTGCTTCTAACCTTCTCAAATTTGATGCTTCCTTATTCAACCAGGAGAAAACAAGTGTTCAGTATGGATCAATCACTGAAGTTGAAATATATTTTGAGAACATTGCCTAAGAAGTGAACTTGCTGGCACTTGTTTGCCGTCCATCATAGTAATTTTGTACATATTACTTTTTCAGTTTTGTAGCTATTACTAAATACCTGGACAGCTTGCTGTGCATGGAAAAAGACAGATTAGTGAAAAAGAGTAAAATTCCCTGATAATTTTTTTCCTAGTTGAGCTGATCTGAGGAATTTTAAGAGCCATCTTAGTAAGAGAAAAGAGGGAATAGCAGTGGCTGTGTAGACCTGCTGTGTGGAAACAGTTCCATGTGACCTATACTGCATGGAAATCAGATTTCGATTTAGAGAGAAAGCAATAGAACTGAGTTAGCTCAAATTGCAGAACACAATTTTTTAAAGAATAAAATATACAGGGGTGATGACTTACCGTGCAGCTTGTGCTGGTCATACCTTATTCTTTTTTGCCATGATCTCATGGTAAACTCCTGATTTATCTTTAAGTGCTCTGATTTGAAAATCCAAGTAAACGTAGTTAGTTATGGACTACCATTAAGTTGTCACTTGAGATAATCATGCATGATGAGCAGTCAGTTCCTAAGGAACAGAAGGACAGCATGTATATTGTTTTCGTATGATTAAAAAAGAACTTTTGCTAAATGCACAGATCTAGGTTGTGGTATTATAGGTAAGAGGAAGACAAGTATTTTAGAATGCTTATTTAATTAAACAATTCAATCTTTCAAGTGTGAGAACCTCTGAAAGACCACTGATGAATGTTGGAAATAGACAAAGTAGAAAAAACGAAAAAAAACCCAAATAACTTCAATTAAGCCTTAGATCAACTTGAAAATGCATCATGCTTAAAAGCCTTCTTGCTTGTTTAACATTTTATCATTATTTATATAGATAAAAAATATTATAAGTTCATATGGCATAAATTATATAATTAACAATGCATAAGAGCGTACTTACCAAGATTTTCCCATCTCTCACGACTTTCTTTATGAAGCTTTATATTGAAACATTGGATAAGCCAAATAACTTCAGCACAATATTTACAAATGCCTTTCCTGCAGTCATAGTCTTGAGATTTCTTTTGAGAATAAGCAGGAATAGACATTTCTGTCTCATAAATTTTCACAAATATCATTCCGTAACAAACCTTTCATAATTTTCCATAATCAAGTTGAAAGCTTTCAATATTCATGCATGGCAGCCCACAACCCACCAATAGCCCACCAGAGGTTGGTAAAGAATAACTTGTTTTGGAGGTTCAACTAACAATGTCACACTTCCAGCCAGACTTACAGATTTCCAAGAACCACCAGTCAAATTCATCATGACCATCTGCCTTCCAGGTCCATTGTATTGGAAGTTTCTCAACAGCTACTGTTAAATTAGTGTACCATCCATCATCTATTTGTTCAGTTAAGAAAGTGGATTTACATTCTAGGGATGGAAGGAAGTAAATGAATTTATTTACATGTTCGTATTGATAAGTTTATGTTGTATGAATAAATGCTGCAGTTATTTCCTATGAATCCACCTTTCATCATTAAATGCTTTTATACTTGTGTGTCTCTTCTCAATTCTAAAGCCAAATCATTCCTGTACTGCCTTGCAGAGGAAGACAATTAGCAGCAATCATAAAAAAAAAAATAAATTTTTCAGTGGAGCAATTAATGACAGAAAATCTGAAAATGTTTTTCATATTGACCATATACAGATGCAAGAAAACTCTTCTAATTTATACCAGCTCAAAGATCACCTGTAACTGATGTTTAAAAACAGAATTGTCTCCATAGTTGTCTCGATTTTTCTATGAAGACTGACAACAGAAATACTCATATGGTCTCAACAGAATTTATCTTGGAAGAACTGTGTGTTCTAATTGCTTTCACACAATTCACTAAGCTGTATGAAAATCTGCAGCAATGAATATATGAAAATCATAGTCCAAGTTTACAGACAAGGCTAAAAACTCTAATAATAAATGATTCTCAGAAAATATAAATTATTCCCATGATTTTGACTTAACCTCTAATGATCTATTTTGATGCTTTCACTAATGAGAAGTTCAAAATAATGTAAGATATGGTAGTATGTAGGAAAACACATGAGAAGATAGAAAATGCAAGTCTTTATCTTGTTTTACATTTCTAGACTAAAATCTGATCTGTGAAAAACTGAAGCAAGTGTGATTAAATCCAGCTTAGTTATGGAACCACAGTGCTAAAAGACTGCTAAGACATGCTTAAAAACTGGGGAGAAGTCTAAATTCAGATGATGTTCATCTAACTGATTCTGAATCCATTAGAACAACTCTGAAGCTGGTACATGAGATGATAAATTTTAAAGAATAAAAAGAGGTGAAGAAGGAAAGAAGTCTTCCTGTGTCATGAAATGGAGACAAATCTATGTGGTCTTTCCCTTTATGAGTCGACCACATAGAGGTAGAAATAACCAGTGAGGACCCTTTTGTCAAGAGATAAATGATGCTGCCTGTTCAGGCCTGAACAGAACTTCAATCTCAGATACTACGTAACATTTTCGTGAGGGACTTGAGAAAAGTTATACCCTTTTATGGATTTCTCTTTGTCTCTTTTCTGTCATTGATACGTCTGTATATGGAAAAGAGATGTATGCCTGTCTCTGCAAGGAAGAATTGTTTAACTTCTTCCAAAAAACATTTTCTGTATGTCAGGTTGGCATGAAATTAGTTAATATATTGTGAGCTGAAGATGTCTTTTTTAATCCACTACCTTTGATTTAATTCTAGACTTTGTTTTTACACAGTAAAACACAAAATCTCAAAGAAAGTAGGATCATTGATGGAAAGTGGCAAACCAGAGCTGTTCTAAGTGAACTGAAGGAATTTTTACTTTCTTATGGGAAGATACTGTGTGCAGAATGCTTGTGTGAGTTCCTACAGATGCATATACTTCACCTATTTGAGTCAACGCAGTGGATTGACTGAAATACTGGCTGAGATTTAACTTGCTAGTCAGTTTAGAATTCCAAACCCCCCATAATGACTTTTAAAAAAGTGTGCAAAATAATCTCAGCTTCACTGCATGATGAGTGAATTTCAAGGTGCTTATTTAATTGCTTTTAATGGTTTTATTTATTTATTTTATTTTTTTATCATGGCTTTTCATTTTGTATTTGTACCCTATATGTGTTTAATGTCTACTTGCTCTTTAATAGATTCCTGGAAATCACATGCACTTTCTTACTCCACTGAACTTTAAGCTCTGAAAGCAGAAATTCACTCAGGTATTTGTATTCTTTTAAGCCCTGTTTCCAAATCAATTCTGACGTGCAAGTGTAACTAATTCAAGGAGAACTCAGGGGAAAGTGCTGCCAAATGAACTGGAAAGTCATCATCACATTTTCCTTCCTTAACAAGTAGAAAGAGCTGTTAAATTTTTCAGACAGTAATACCAGCACCAGGCAACCTGAGATGACTCGTCATGCCACAGAAAGACATGTGAGGTTAGATTTAGTCTTGGAGACCTTAAGTCGACTCTTATAGTACTGCAGTGAATCTTCTCACAGGTCTGACTGCTGAACTTGACATAGTCTTGTGAAAAAGCACTAGGTCAGATTTGCTTTGAGGTTTAGTTATCTCTACAAACCACTGGGCTTTCAAGAGGAAGGTGGGAGAAATAGATGGGTTCATTCAGTTTCCTCATCTCCGAGTACCAGCTGACTTTGATGGTGGAAAAGAGTAAAGAACTCGCAAGTCTTTAAAAATACTTAGAAATTCTTAAGTCACATAAGACAGTCACAGTAGTTCTGAACCCTACACTTCTCTTCCTAAAGCTACTGCTGCCCAGCTATTTGTGTTACGGAGGAAAGCAATTATGCTGAATCCCACCAGTAGCTGCTGCCTGTGACAAATACCAGACTGGGGTATCAAAAGCCTTTGACACTCTTGCAGGGCCAGCCCAGCACCCTCCCTTGTGTCTGGACAGTACTGCTGCAGAGAGTTCTCTGATTTTAAAAATCATCATGAAATGCTACCTCTGGCATCTTTTGATTCTGAGCAATTGGATTACTGAACAAGACCCAGCTACAGCCTTTACTGCCATGCCATTTATTTAAACAGATTGAACTTGATGCAGGAGACTATGAGAGAACTTTATGGAATCTCATGTTGTTGGAAGTTATTTCTTCCCTTCCTCCTTCCTGTAATTTACAGAACCAACAGTACACACACACAGACACAAAAATCAAACTTCCAAAAATTAAGAAAATTTAAAATTTAAATAAGTCAGACTCTGTTCATCAAAGATAAAGGGAGCAGCAGAATTTTGGGGCACTCTAGTAAGTTGCATTACAGAATGGCTGGCAATAGATGCAGGTAGATAATTCTTTTTCTTTTGCCCTTCGTAAGCTGTCTAGTCCAAGGCTGACTAGTCCTCAGCTGCACTGGGAAGGCAGGTAATGTTGCGAAGTTCTTCCTATGGAATACTCTGTGAAACAACAGTCACCTCTGCTAAGCTAAGTCCAGCAATATCCTCACTGAAGGCGGGTCTGAGGCAGGAGGTGTGAAGCATCTCTGGTCACAGTGGACTTCTTGACACTATACCTTTAAGTTTGAGTTTGCTTTTTTGATGTTTCTTTGTCCATTTTGAAAGCTGATGGAAAACTGTCCAAGGATGGGCAATATATGAAGAAGTTCTGATGTGCAACTTGATGTCACTCAACTTTAAATGATGCTGCAAATAAGATAGTCTATGTCTTTTTTATCTAAAACCATTAAAGAGAAATCCAAATCTGCCACAATTATTACCAGTACCTACAACTTCTGCCTTTTCAGATGATCTACAAGAAACAGTTAGTCAAATAATGTGTGTGTACAAATGGTGTACAAAATGGGACAGTAAGAAAGAAAATCATAAAGAAGTAAGATACTGTAATTTTGTATTTTGGCATATATGGGATCAAATGTTGAAGTTATAAGGTAGAGCCTGTCTTCAGCATGCCCTTCAGAGGAGCGAAGACAAGACATTCAGGATGTCTTTTAATTTTATTTGAGTAATATTGTGTAATATATGGGAAATTCTGCCTGATTTTTAGGATTTCAACTACCCTTCACTTGCAACAAGTAAAAGGTTTCTGAGAAAACTTTCATGTTGGAAACTTATTGAAGGGTTGGGAAGGGGGCATTGCAGAACTGGCAAAGTTCCTATAGACCAAAGAATTTAGATTAATTATGCTAAATATTTACAGACAGAAAGAAATACCAAGGAAATTTCATCTTTGCAGACCTAGATGTATCTTTTAAAAGTTGTCTTCTACTCACCGTGAAAGCATGTTTGTAGTTTTTCTTATATGTTTTCCCAAACTTATACCTATTTAAAAATAAGCACTTAAACATCCTAATATTCAAGGATTTTTATGTTTCTTTCATTAAACAATTCTCTAACAACACATTAACATACTTCAAGATAAATGAATCAAATATTTTAATGAAATACCTGAGTTATTTTTCATATTTACTTTTCAATATATTATTTCTGTTAGCTTTCATGGTTGAATATCATGAGATCAAGATATGATATGATTAAAGTAGGAACATTTCCAAGATACAGTTATAGTGCTCTGACATACTCAGCTATGACATTTGAGGAAGACTGTGACATAAATCTTCTGGTAACAGCGACACTCAGTTTATTCTGTAAATATTCTTTTTCTCATTATTGCCCATAAAAAATAATTAAAAACTTGCATCAATTTCTAGATCTATTTATGTATTTTATGTATTTAATTTTCACAACTATTCTTTTAATATTTAATGTATTTTACTATTCATGCATCATATGCAGAATCAACCAGGGGATCATACCAAGCAGCATGGGTTTGTGAAAGACAGGTCCTGCTTGACCAACCTGATGTCCATCTGTGATAAGGTGATCTGCTCACTGGATGAGGGAAAAGGCCATGAATCTTGTCTGTCTGGACTTTGTTAAAGGCTTTGACACTGTTACCCACAGAATTCTGGACAAACTGTGGCTGTTCATGGTGTGGACGGGTGCACAGTTTGCTGTTAAAGACTGGCTGGATGGTGGAGCCCAGGGAGTACTGGTGAATGGAGCTACATTAACTGGTGGCCTTTGCCAAGGCTCTGTGTCAGTCAGTCCTGTTCAGTGGCCTAGATGAGCAAATCACAAGTGCATCCCCAGTTGGTTTGCAGGAGATACTAAAGTTGGGTGGGTGTGCTGATCTCTTGGAGATTAGGAAGGCTCTAGAGAAGGGTCTGGACAGGCTGGATCAATGGTCCAAGCCCATGTGTGTGAGGTTCAAGAAGGTGAAGTGTCGCGGTGCGTGTTCCCAGCTGGCGACGGCTTTGAGGAGCGACAGTCCCCCACAAGCTCCACAGTTCCTGTTATCGCTGGTTCAACGCAGGAACAAATGACAGCAGCACGGGTCTCTGGGGTTTATTGTGTATGGGGGTTTATTATGTATCAAGATCCAGAGCCCCTAAGACCTCTGCTAGTGGTATGCAGAGGGTTTTATACTGTGACAAAACTGGGGGTGGATACAACCTTCAAGCCAATGGGGGAATAACAGGGGTGTAAAAAAAGGAATGCCAGTCGCATGCAGAAGCCAACTGAGGTAGAAGGGAGGGGAGAGAAGGTCACATGCCCCAATGAGGCGTCGAGGTTTGGGTGACACTCCGACACGCCCAGGGGGGTTGGACTCTCCTCATATTGGGCCAGGGGTGGGTTGACAAGGAAGGTACTGGAAAGAAGGGGCAGGGTAACCATGATGAACAGGAGAAGAATGGTTACTGGCAGGGAAAGCACTGGAACAAGGGCAGGGGAAACACCATAGAGGGAAACACTAGGGGCAGACAAACTGGGGATTGACAGCTAACTGTTTCCATTAGAAGAAAAATGCAACTTAGGGTTATACCAATTGAAAACAATGTGGGGGGAACAAATAGAGAAACTATTAACAAATAAATAACAGGAATAAGTATCAAACACACACCACAACAGTGAAGTGTCAGGTCCTGCCCTTGGGTCACAACAGCCCCGTTCACTGCTACAGGCTTGGGGCAATGTTTGTAAAGCTGCCTAGGGGAACAAGACCTGAGGGTGATGGTTAAAAGCAGCTGAACATGAGCCAACATGTGCCCAGGTGGCCAAGAAGGCCAAGGACAACCTGGCTATCAGAAATAGTGTTGCCAGCAGGACCAGGGAAGGGATCATCTCCTTGTTCTTGGCCCTAGTGAGGTCTCACCTTGAATCTTGTGTTCAGTTCTGGGCCCCTTACAACAAGAAAGACATTAACGTGCTGGATCATGTCTAGAAAGAGCAGTGAAACTGGCAGAAATGTCTGCAGAATAAGTCCTATGAGGAGAGGCTGAGGAAGCTGGGCTTTTTTAGCCTGGACAAAAGGACACCCAGGAGAGATTTATCACACTCTACATTTTCCTGAAAGGACAGATAACAATGACCTTGTTGTGGCAAGGTGGGGGGTGATCTCCCAAACAATAAGCAATAGCAATATCAAAATTGCTTGAACAGAAACTTTCTAATAGAATTTTGAATATTAGATAGCAGGAAATCTTTATTGCAGTTCTCTGGTAAGTAGGAGAATCCTTCGTCTGAGTGCACCAAGCATCAGGTGAACAGAGGTTTATCATGCACAGTGATAACATATTCTATACCTATCTCTGTTTACTTGATATTATTACTGAAAAAGGAATTATATTTATTTTATTTTGCAGATAAAAATAACATAATAAAACTACATATGTGTATTCCTTTATTTTGCATAGTTGCACCTCTTAATAGAAATACTTACATGGTCTCTTAGGGATCTTCCTTAGTGGTCTTCAGTATACACTGTTGTAATATTTTAGGTGGTCATTCCTTGACTCCAGCTCCTGAGTAAGCATAATACTGTTTTTTTGCATGACTCCTGCTTTGTCGGCCTTAGAGCACTGAACTGGCATCTTGGTTGCCTAGGTTCCATCCCTTATCTACTTCTCTCAAAGTGTTTTCTTTGCTGTTCTGCTCTACTGTCCTTACCAAAAGAACAACAGGAAACAGCATCTAAGTGTCCCACAGAACATTTAGATTTGATATCAGGAAAAAAATCTCTTCTCTGAGAAAGACTTGTCAAGCCCTGGGACAGGCAGTTCAGAGGCATGATTAAAACACTGTCCATAGCAGTGTTTAAAAGACAAGTAGGCTTGGTGCTTAAGGACGTGGTTTGGTGGTAGACTGTGGTTGACAGTGTTGGGTTTCCAACTGGATCTTAAATTTCTTTTCCAAACTAAACAATTATTTGATCCTATACATTAGGTCCTAAATGAAAAAGATCTATATTCTATTTATTCAACTTGGTTTTGCCTTGTATTTTCCTTTTCAAAATTCTCATTTGGCATGAAATGGTTACTGCATTCCTTAGTATGCATTTACCTAGACTGTTAACATAAAATTTGGGATGTGCTCATAATTCAAAACAATGCAATAATCCAAGCATTTATAATTGTTTTCTCTTTAGGGAAAAATTAAAAGCACTGTCCATTCAGTCTTGCACAACAATTACAACAGAACTGTTTCAAGTGAACTGGTGAGCCTAATAAATTCTGAAAAATAATGATACATTAGGATATGAATTTATGGTAAATCCATGTTGTCTCCCTTTCTTAATTACATGAAAAATAATTCTTTTTTTCTCAAATTATTTCCACCTTTTTTTGTGTGTGCATTCATATGCTCAGATTATTTTTTTCTATGGCAATGCATAGAAAACCAAAGAAGGTAGACTAAAATACTACAGGGACAGAGTATCTAGATAAGAACTCTTGGATCAAAGCTCCAGCTGGCCTATCATCCCATCAGTTGTCAAGCAGGAACTGTCACAGAGGGAGAAATAAAACAAATAAAACAGTATCTTCATGGTTTCTGGTGATGACAGTTGAGTCTTTGACAGTTCCTTTGTTTAATGCCTGTCTTGGACTTACACTATCAATTTCTCTGATCTTTTTTTGTACATATATACATTCTTAGTCACTAACAGTATCTGAAGCATTGAATTCGACAAAATATTCCTTTTCTCCATTATTTTAATAATTTTTATTTAACTTTTTCCAACTTGTATTTTACAGAACTTTTATTTATTAATCAGAGTGGATTAAAATGTTTTACTTATGTTCTTTTATGTTATTACCTTGCCATAAAATTGGTCTCTAAATACTCCTTCCTACAAATTCACTACTTCATTGTATATATTTCTGGGACAAAGTTAAGAACAGACACAATATTCGGATGGAGAAACCAGTATACCCAACAGTTTTCTCTTTTAACCATGTCAGGACTTTTCACTCCAACCTATCTTGGCTATTCCATTCCTTAGTCTATTACTGAGAAATAATGTCATTCCAAAAAAACCCTCTTGTTCTAGAAGACACTTGTATCCACAGTTGTGCGGAGATGTGGTGACTACTAACCCGTTGCCATTATTTTCTGTCAACCAAGAGGTAGGGGTCATCGCCGCATTTCAAGAAGAACTCTTAGCACTATATAGTATCTACTACTTGAGCGAAATTGCAGTAAGATTAATTGATCATTAAACTATGAGACAAATGGGGTTGCTGGCCTTATTTGAAAACCCCTTAAACTTCAAATATATATTTAGCAATGTTGTGTGAGTCATAATTAAGATTTTTTTGAAGGGATGAAAGGGAAAGAATATTCCAAATAGTGCATTTAATAAATTTTTATCTCTTCCAGTTATGAATTATGAAGAGCTACCAAATGAATGCAGTTTCAGAGGTGTTATTTTGCCTGGAAACTTTCCAGGAAATATAAAAAGAAACCACGCACCTTTAGAACCACAGAAATAAGATGTTGAAAAACATGTTATTTACTTACTACTTTTGAGCAGTCTCTCCAGAGACTTTTCAGAATGCTGAATAATTAATTGTATAGTCACTTCAAAGAATCAGTTTTATTATTTTTCCAAAAGTCCATAGCAATTCTTATTAAGACATTTCAGCTTATTGGGTCAAGGCTTCTACTGAGAGACTTTAGCTTATGGATCACTGATTTGGCTGACTGTAATAGCTTCAGCCTGACAGGCCTAAGTCAATGTATCATATCTTTTTATATCTACCTTTAAAAAAAAAAACAAACCCAAAATAAAAATCCTAACTAAATACTACTGTGCCCAAGAACAGAAAAATTTGCTGTGTCTTTCAATTATATAAGCCATATTCCAGGCTGAAATTATATTATTTTAATACATTAGGACGTGGGGCACCAGTAAGGTGTTTTATAAAAGCAAAAGTTAAATATGGCATTAATGATGCCTTTGGTTTTAGCTTTTATATTTTTTTTAGATCCTGTGCTGTTTTCGTGGGTAGCTTTAGATTTCGTATTAAGAAGCTCTATGTACCCATTGAGGCCTTTTAATAAATCCCTACTTTATTCTTTTGCTCCATCTAATCTCTGTTTCAGGTCAGCCTCCAGAAGGCAACATTACAGTGCCATTCTTCTGTATACCTGCATTGGCCAGTACAAGGAGAATGACCTATCTACAGAAGCTAAGCTAAACAAATATGTTGTCTTTAAAATAATAGATACAAGGTTCTGCTTACTTAAAGTCACACAAATTTTCTTGTTTGTTTCATTACTTACTAATGTAAGCAGTATAAGTAGCCTTACAAATAATCAGGATTGCATTTCCACTCTCTGCTGTAGACTGGTATGGTACTGGGTATTCCCATTTGCCAAACTCAGCAGTAATACAGCCAGTCCTCTAGGATCATGGCAACTATTTATTCACACAGACCCTTTGTAGTGCTATACCAGGACTGTTACCTAATGCTGATAGCAGCTGTGAAACCTTTATACAGCTTTCTCTTCCCTCTCTCTTGGGGAAGAGAAGAAACTATAACTATTAAAAATATTATTAAAACTAATGGGTATAGAACTGATTCCTTCTGCAGTCAAATGTGACCAAGAAAGAATCACTTCTTGCAGAGTGCAGCCTTGCTCCTCAGTCCTGCAAACACCAGGACAGCTTTCATCTCCTTGTTAAACATTTTACAAATGAACTGGCCTAGAAAACACGCATGCATACCCATTATATATTTGCCCTCTAAGCAC
>VZTB01016909.1:3286-48286 GCA_013397245.1 Thryothorus ludovicianus | reverse complement strand
GATTAAATATCTTACATTTATAAGCTGAACTAGTCTTACATAGCTTTCCTTTTTTTTCCCCCTTTAATTTTGTCTTTTTTTGACTTGAAAGCAAGCAAAAATGAAAGAAGCCTTCAGTCATATAAAATCACCTAAGCACTAAGTTCAAATCACGTAACAGCATCTGCATATGTTTAAACAGAAATGTTTTTCCAATTGGTTAACTGTACAAGTAAGATTTTAGTTAGTAAGCACCAAGGGGCATACAAAGTTTCTAAATGCTGCACCACTTCAGTAGTCAGCAAGGGACTTACAGGATTTAAAAAGCAGAAACAAGAGAATGCGGACAACTGTTTTGTGCAGAACTTTCCTTTCAATTTATTCTTTGCACAGGAGCAAAATGTTCTGGTAAAAGAACTGAAAAGAAGATTCTGTGTCCATTTTTGCTTTGACACATCTTACAGTGTCAGTTGTCCTGCAAAAAGCATGCAGAACAGGGAATAGCACATAGCCAATGTATAAATTAACCATCACACTTCATAGATGTGGTAAATAATGAATTGCTGTAAATTAATTTATCACAAGATTATTCCACAAGATTACAGATATAATCAAATGCAACATTAAAAAAAAAAAACCAAAAAACTAAATGCTTTTCAGAATTTTCACTTCCTCTTCCTAATATATATCTTAAAAATAAACTGATAAAGATGTAGAAAGCCTTGATCACACTGTTGTTTTCTCCTGAAAGCTAGAAAATATTTTAACATATAATCTTAAGAAAACCTATTTATAGCCACATCTTTTAGTTGTGATATTTAAACAGTTAGGTAAAATATTTATTGGTTACTTCCGTGTCAGAGTTGGTTGGAAATCTCTCATTTTTTCTGTTTATTTTTTTTTTCTTTGATTTTTCTTTGCTTTACAGCATTCTCGTGACGTATTTGCCATGGGCATCACTCACAAGTACTGGCACATTAGACATTACCTTCCACTGAAGCTGTCCTTAGACCCTTTTCAAGTTGTTGACATATATGGGCATTGTCAAAATCCAAATCATAAAGATATAACACTGCAGACCTGATGGTCCGACAGGGACCAAGCGGGACTTCTACACTGGCCATCTGATTTGGGAGTACAATTTAGAAGGATAGGAGAAGTATACTCATAGACATGCATAACTCACCTGTTCAACAAGCAGCAAATTTTCAGCTCTCACTCCTACTTCCTTCTATTCCTCTTTCCCAAAACAGAACAAACAAACAAATGAGTGAAAAACCCAATTTCACTCGTTTAAAAAATCTATGAAACATTCTGAATGTCTGACTTTAATTATATAATAGATATTTACTTTTTTCCTCCTTTTTTTTATTTAAGAAAAATATTTCAGTGAAGGAAAAAAATGGAGAAAAAGACTCATGAAAAATTCAGATTTAGATGCTGAATCCAAAGTTAAGCCAAGCGGTTTTTCAAGAGCTAAATTGTAGCTGAAAATCCACCTTTTCATATATGATAAATTAAATAAAACCAACAAGCAAACAAAAAAACAAACCTGACAGATAAAAAAAAACCAAAACAACCAACCAAACAAAAAACCACCAGCACTGAGACTAGTGTCCTTCAAGAAATGTTTTTTAAATCCAAACTTTGGAAACAATATCTGTCTGAAATCACAGCTGTGGAAATAATATATTAAAATGGAAGGAAATCTAATAGGACTTATTTGTAATGTTTTACTGCTTGTGGTGTAGTAGAAACAAAATATCCACATTAAATATGTGGTATTCTTTTTCAGCTTGCATCCTGCCCCTAAACCCTTCAGGCCCAGTCTTTCAGGCAGAGTTTTCCACCAGGTTGCAGAAGATGGTGCCAATATGAGTTTCCTTTAGCTCACAGAGCTCTAATTTAAATGTATATCCTATTACAATGGAACAGCAAGTTTCTGGGTCTCAACCATGTTGGCATTTTCTCCAGAGAAACATAGAACAAAATGGTCCACAAAGGTCCCATTCACATTAACTGGTGCCTGCTAAAAGCCTGAGTGGCTGTTTAGTCACTGAGTTATGCAGCAGGAAGCAAGCAGTCAATGAGCTTACGCTGCACCAGTGTGTGTCAGGACCACAGCCTCAAACCTTTCGACAGGTGCTCTAGAAGCCCTTGCTATTTGGCCAGCCATGTAACATTTCAGACCTGCTTGTTTCAGGTAAAATTTTTCTCAAAAGCGGACACGTGGAAGGTTGCACATTAACAATCAGTTACCAGTTACTCCTAACTGTTCGTGCTGCTTTGAAAACACAGCCCTTTAGGCCGATATACAGTTAGCATAACAAGTAGCTGCTACAAATGGCCAGGAAGACTGAATGTGCAATTAAATAGCTGTGTTTTCTGAATCAATATGAATGGATTGAAAAGTAAACACTTGAGCTTAATGTATTACTGTCATATAAAATTTGCCTTCTTCCTAAGTGGCTTTAAGAAATTTGGCCTGACCTTTTATGTCTATGTGGAACAATGTCTTTCAAGGAGGAAAAAATCTGCAAATTCTTTGTCATCCAGAGCAGAGTAATAACAGAAAATGCATCACTTGACTGAATTGAAGTCTGTTTTACTAAGTATATTGTATTAATTTGTGGACTTCAATCAACTGTGAGCCACAACACAACAAATTTGTGTCTGAAATTCATGTAGCTCAAATGTTATACATATGGCATCCTACCTACCCTACAGAAACAACAGGCATGCAACCATTATCACTATAATTTTGCTTGAAATAAGACAAATTACGCATAGTAATACACATAGAGGGGAAAAGAATTCTTAAATTCACTTAAATAGAAAGAAGATTCTTTATGAAATTGAAAAAAAGTAGTAGATTTGTGCTCTTAATTAAATTATACATTCAAAGCACAACAAAAATCAGTTAGAAGATGCAAACAGGGGCAGGGAATTAAACATCTCTTCATTTCTTAAGACTTACAGAAAATGCTTTGATTGCACTATATACCCATGTAACTTTCTTTTATCTATGTACATAAATTGAAAGGGGAAATTATTATGACTAAATAGTGCCTGGCTTAGGGGCAATAGTACATACATATCAGCAGCCAGAAAAAAAAAAAATTGTAAAATGGACACAACTTGAGAACAATAAAATAACACTCACAAAACTAAAAATTGAGTTGGAGAAAATCAAGACACACTGGCTTTTAAAATATGTCTAAGACTCATAAGCCAATCAGTAATAATTAAGAATTCCTTTAGCTGAAAGTTTTGGGCTTATTCATGGCCATATAGACTAAGGAAAGAAATGTTTTCAGACAGTGACTGGTGACCCCAAGCCCACCCAGAGTTCTTGTAATGGTTTATAAGAAAAAATATTCTGCCTCCTAAAAATTTTATCCCCCCCTATCCTCTCAGGTCAGCTGCTAAAAAAAATAAAAACAAGAAAAAAGACTGCATGTCAGTATTCTACTACTCATTGTACTTGTGAGCCAAAAAATTTCTTTGTGCCATAAGTTGCACAGGGTTCTCCCACTGGGTCAATGGGATCTCATGGGCCTAAAACAGCTGCTGANTATTTCTATAAAAGCATTCTAGCATTTTAAGCTGCTCCTGATTTGGGTGCCAGAAACTTAGGATTTCATTCCATGAGGTTTACTAACAGAGATTTTCATCCATATTTATTCTTTACAGAAAAGAGATCCTACAGGAAAAAATTAATGCTTGACATAATTTTTAGAACTAAAAAAGAACTCTTACTCATTCAATGCAGTGCTTCTGTTTAAATGGAAACAAAAACACTGTCAAGGCTCAAGCCTGCCTGTAACACAAAATCTTAAATACTTTGAAGCTTGTGTATTTAACTGGGTTGTCTGTTTTGCAACTGGATGGGATATTCAAGCACAGCAGTGATTTGTAATGTTTGCTTAACCTTTGGTTGGCAGGACTTAATGTCTTTCTTCACTGGCTCTTTAACTTCCCAAACTTACATCTACAAATGTATTCTTATGCTTTAGAAAGCATAACAAATATGTATTAACATATAAACTGTATGCATACAGTTTTCATATAACATGATTTTGAATGAATGGTTAAAACTTAAAGTAATAGGAAATATAACTATGGATAACAGAAGCAGCAGTTTTTCAGATCTCACAAAGAGACTTTTATATATTTGTGTTAATTACAGAGGAGTTAATGCAGTATAAAACAAAGCTAATTTTTAAATCATCAAGGAGATACCGAAAAGGAGGGGGAGAAAAACAGCAGGTCATCTTAAGTCTGAAATCAAACAAATTTCATTTTTTGTTAAGCACTAGGCCTGAGTATCGTTTCCTCTTAACTGTTCCTCAGCAATAACTCCTTAAGAGTCATTGACAAATTTTGCCTGTATAAAGTGAGCAGAGACAAGTACCAGCATGCATTGAATATAATATGATTGATGAAATTCCTGCAAACTCTAAACAAACTCTTTCTTCAAAAACAAAGCTCCTGCAGTCCTTATTCAGGCAAACTTCCATTGAAGGTAGCTTGTATTTCTGTCTGTAGTAGTTTGTATCTCCACTAGAAGACTACTAGACAGGAGCTTTACCCCTAGTATCATCTTTTACACTGGTCTGTCTGATACTAGAAGGAGGATCTAGAAGGAATTTCTGTTCCAATTGTCTACATTTTGTCTCAGACTAACTGGGGACTTGACTGCTGGAGCTTGTAACTACTTTCTTTTTTTCTTTTTTCCAAATTTAATAAAATTGAAGCATACCAGGATCACATGTAATTTACTACAGATGACATTCAGATCTAAAAGGGAATAATTTTTGGTTAGTTAATAGAAAAATGTAGAGAGGTAGTATTTCAAATACTAGAGCAGATATGTGAAGAAACATCTATATCACCACTCTTACGTTTTTGAATGTAAATACATACTTACAAAGGTCACAGTCAGACCAGAAATTCAGTGATAAAATCTCACAAAGCGCAATAATTGTAAAAAACAGGAGGGCTGACTGTACTTTGGTAGGTGAGAGAAGGCTTCAGAACAGCTCTTAGAATAGTGTTGGAGCAAGGTCAGGACTTGGGACTCAGAGCAGCTCTCTAGTGGGTTTTTTATTAGTATGATATTTCACAGTCAGCTGCCTTGTGTTTCCAGTTTGAACCAGATGCCGTGTTCTTGCCAAATGCTCTCTTCACTTTCCAAAACTCTGATGTTTTGTGTTTGCCTATCACATAGAGCATTCCTCTGCACCCACTTCTAAACGTGACAGAGTCCTCATTGTCAGTAAGTTAACAGTATGTACAAATACAATAATGAATGCAAGCACGGAGGAAAATATATACACAATTCTAAATTGAATATGATACTAAAATCTATCAGGACCCTGCATTTGCCCTTGTTGAATTTCAGACGGTTCCTCTCTGCCTGTCTCTCCACCCTGTCAAGGTCCATCTGAAGGGCTGCAAATTTCTTTGGAGTACTTACCACTCCTCCCAGCTATGAGGGAATCTAAGATGATTTTGTGAGTAACAGTGTCAAAAATCTTGCTGAAGTCTGGGTAGACAATATCTATTGCTCTCCCTTTGCCCATCCAGGTGGCTGTTCTGAGGTCAAAACTATTTTTGCTTTTATATATTCTTCATATATATTTGTAGCTCTATTAATTGTTATATTTTAAGTATATAAATTCATAGCTAGTATTTTTTCTACTGTGCTAGACAGAAAGAAAAAACATGTTCCTAAGGCTCTAACCTAATCCTGCTTCTTCTGAAACTGAAGATCAAGTCACCTTCCCAAGACACTTTCTGCCATAAACAGCTAACAAAGAAGGGGGGCTTCAGAAGAGGATCAAATGAAGAAGGGAATTATCTCATCACCTGTGTTTCTGGTAGAGGATTCTTGTCAATTATACTAGTTGGCTAAACTTACAAAACTGTATTTGCCCTATGTCATGTGTACATCTTTGGCACATTTCCATTGTGTATTCCAGAGTGTTGTGTAGCTGCAGGTGTCTTCATTAAAGGTCACCGCATTTTATCACCTAATATTTTTTGTCTCTTTGTTTTGGGGCTCAAAAAAGCAATAGTTTCATCATAGAAGGTAATTAGTAAAGAATAATTTATCACTAAATAATCCACAACTCCTGATCATTTTCTTGTCTTTCATGGGGATAGAAACAACCTCCAGAATGAGGCATTCCATCACCTTTTTCCAGGGATTGAGGTGAGGCTGACCATCTGGTAGTTTCCCTTGATCCTCGTTCTTGCCCTTTTAAAAGAGTAGGGTGACATTTTGCTTTCTTCTAGTCTTTAGGCAACTTTTCTGATTCAAAGATGATCATGGCAGCCATGGTGTCTGCCAGCTGTCTCAGCACTCATGTATGCATCCCATCAGGACCCATGGACTGGGGGAAGTCAAGTTTGTCTCTGTTGGGTGTTCTGTAACTCAATCCTTCATGAAGGAGTGAAAGCCTTCTTTCCAACACTCCTTTTCCCTAGTCTCTTGTGTCAGAGATTCCTGAGGGCTGGTCAGCATTGGTGAAGCCTAATGCAAAGAAAGTGTTCAAATAACTCTCATCTTTGCTCTCTCTGTTATCCCCTCCATTTTGCAACAGTCCCACAATATCAATTTATTTCCCTTTCAGTTACTGATATATTAAAAAAAGCCCTTCTTACTGTCCTTGACAGTGTTGGCCAGATTTAATTCTGGAGAGGCCTTGTCTCATTTCTATTTACTCTGTAATCTCTCTGTATTAATCCCAAGTGGTCTGACTCTACTTTGTCTCTTCTGTATTTTTTTCTTATACTTGAGGAATCACAGAAGTTCTTCAATTCATCCATTGCCCCCATAGCCTAAATTCTTGCTCATTGGGATGTATCATCCCTTTGCCTGGAGGAAGTGACCCTGGAATACCTCCTCTTCCCTGCAGGACCTGTTCCATGAATTCTTTCAAGAGAATTCCCTGAAGTGATGAAAGTTCTCTCTCCCAAGTCCATGGTTACTATCTTACTTGCTGCATTGTTCAAGCCTCACCCAATAGGGAATACCCAATCTCATGGTCACTACCCAGCCAGGGCTGCCCCCAACATTCACATCCCCCACAGGGCCTTCCCTGCTTGTTAGTGTGAGTGACAACAGTCCTTGTGGAATTCCTTGTGGGATGCTCCACTGTCCATGACAGGAAGCTGTGATCAGTGCTTGTCAGGAACCTGCTGGGCTGTTTGTGTTTCACAGTGGTGGCTCTGCAGCAGATGTCAGAGTAGTTAAAATCCCCCACAAGGACCAATGTTTGTGTGTCTGAGGCTGCTTTGTGCTCCATGTCATAGGCCTCATCCACTTCTTTCTCCTGCTTGGGTAGCCTGTAGCAAACACATACAAAATCTCATTATTATTGTATTGTTGCTGTTGTTATTTATTATTCTTATCATTGTAATTATTATTATCATCATTTTATAATTGACATCACAATTTCCCAATCTCCATGTTCAGTCACTATCCCTATATTCTTTCCAGGGTAGATTATACTGGTTCCACTGCCTTGCCTGTTCATTTCCCTCTTACACTTTCATTTGTCTAGGAGGTCCTTACTGACCCATTCTGGTCTCCTTGCTCAATTTCTCTCATGTAAGAATCAAGATCTCTCATATTCAAAGAAGAATGTCCTTACAGCCTCACAGATCCATTCATTTCCTGTGTTCCTGGAGGCAGGTTCCCAGGGTATCCTGTCCACTGATTTTTGTAAAAAATGAAAGTTTTCTCTCCTGCAATTTAGTACATTGGCTGTAGTTCTCCCCTGGCTCATTTCCCTCAAGACTGTGAGATCATCAGTATACAATAACTGAAGTTGAGGCTACCACCATTCTCATTCTTTCATGCTGGTGAGCAACCAGTCCAATACTGCTTCTCTGATCAGACTGTGGTCTTCAAATTTGATGTATTCATTACTACAAATTGGAAGAAAGCATTAACAACATGATTCTAGACAGATTTTAAAGGAACCATGTTTTATAATGGACACTTTTTAACATGGAGCAAAGAAGGGCAGATTGTGCTCTTTTCAGCGAAATATATATATATAAAAATTCACTTGCAAAAGAGTATACTGAGTCAACCACATTTCTAAGTAAATAGATTAATATTTTAACTTAAATTTTCAAGTTAATGAAAATTATTAATCTATTTTTTTCAAGTTAATGGAAATTAATTTAAATTTTAGAATTGCAGCTTTCCCTGATCTTATAGGAGCAATAGATCTTATTATTTATTCACAGAAATCACGGGCTTTTTGTGCTAACTGACATCTGATTTGTAGAGTTACAGGGCCTTTTCCAAGAGCCTTGCTACTGCAGAGAGCCCTTGTGGAAAGTATGGCCTCAGGGCATGTATCCTAAATATTTCACTCCTGTAAAAGATGGAAGTGCTACCACCTTCATAATAACAACCTTCTGGCAACAGAATCACAATAAAGGCAAACATTTCGTTCTAATGTGTTTTTTTTTTCTGGTGGCAATGCAAATGCTTTCATGAAAAATAAAGGTACAAAATGAAGTTCAATCAGCTTAGAAAAATAAAGTATTTTACAGTTTCACAATGACTTTTCTTATTTCTTGATACCTACAAGATCCACTTGTTGCAAAGTTGTGGTTTATGAGATTCCCTATATGTGAGAATTGGTATTGCAAGGACCAAAAGACAGAATTGTGACTGCAGAAATTGTAAGGGGGGAACAGCTACAAAAGAGGTTTTTGAGACAACTCCTTCTAGAAGGAGCACCTTTCATCCATGTTTAAAGTCTCACCTTCAGGGATCACAAAGCTATTGAACTAGTAGTTCTTACTTATTTCCACAGAATTCCTGGGTGACAAAAGAGTGCTGCTGAGAGAGATCAAGATATAGGCTAAACATATTAAAAATTTGCTCCCTTTTGCAGTGTTTATCTTATTCCTCATCTTAAAAATATTTTTTATTTCATTCAGCTTATTTTCTTCTGCAATAAATATCTAGGCATATGCATATCAAAAATTATGAACATATGTGTTTGGGTTGAAATAAGATTAAGAGAAAAAAGCAAAAATATATAAAATAGGAGATATTGTAAACATTACATCATAATATTTGCCAGTTTCCCAAGTCTGGGAGAGCTTCCCATTTCTGTGTCCCCTGGATATTGTCCAAGAAGAGACTTCAGCATATACTCATTTGAAAGCAGCAAGTCATTCAAAATTAGGGTTATATTAAGAATCACATGTATGCTGAGCCCATTAAAAAAAACCATCTACAATCCCTTTGTTTCCAAATATGTTTCTCACTTCAAATAATTTCTAGAAAAACCAACTCTGTAAACCATTGTTGTGAATCAGATACCTGCCTTTCCCTTTCTCTCTACCTTTCTTTCCTGGTGCCATTCAGAGGTTACTTATAGCTCTGTACAAAAGGGCTGAGAGCAGCTGCAGCTGTGGAGCAAAGGTGTTCAGAGGGTGTTCTGCACACCTGGGACAGATGACAGCAAAACACTTTGGGAAGTTTGTGATTCCCACTGTTACTGTCACTCCCTTCCTGAAATACACAGTAACTGCCAGTTTTTATGGAATAATTAGAGTGGCTTGACTATGTCTCTAGAGATCAGGATTGCCCATGTCAGTCTGAGAGGGCTTTACCTTCCAAGGCAGTGGAAAAGCACAATATCTGCCATGCCCACTGGTGTAGGAGGTTGATGGGAAGGCAAAAAAGTAGTTCTGGGAATTCTGCACATTTCCTTCTTGATCACACCATATACAACAGCTTTCTTGGGTACAATTTTTGTATGTATCCAGTTATTCTTTATTCAGTAGGAGAAATCAGCTGTAATTTTCATTGATCCTTTACACAAATGGAATTTATATTGAATTTTGGTCTGGGTTCAAGTAGCTTCAGAAAAAAAAAAACAAAGAAAAAAAACCTGAATATACTGTGTTTTAGATCACCATTATTATATCTTCAAAGCAAAACACTTTCATTTCTTAAATTTGAGACCATTTTTCAAAGTCAGATTAGATTTATTTTCAGAAGCATTAAAATTGCAGAAATGAAAGGCCTTGATTTATTTCAGATTAAATAAAACTTTCCTATTGGGTTATTAAATTTCTCATGGACCTTATTTGTTTGTTTATCTTTGATGTAGTTTACATCACAAATAAATAAATAAATAGCAGAATTTTCATGGGTCTTGAATTCACTATGACTAATCTGATTAGAAAAATAAGTATTTGGCAATTTTCTTGGTGAGTAGGCACACTGAATGCCACAAATTCACAGACACAGCTTGTGTCTGATTTAGGAAAATATGCGTAGCATTGAATAATAGTAAAAGGACTTGTTGTAGCTGTGCTGGTCTAAGTATAAAAAAAGAGAGGCAAGGTTTATAGTATTAAATGCCGTATATTCTGGAAAAGTGGGCACAGCCCTCTTCCCTTCCTTCTCCTTCCACAAGCCAAGAAGCCCTGGCATTGTGGTGTAGTTCCAGGAGGAACAGCAGTTGGGGTACCTTTGAGATCAGCCACCAGAGCTGCGAGGCAGAGCAGGTGCTGGGCAGGTGATGTGGACTCTCGGCTGAGCTGGCAGTCTGGCCCAGCCTTGCCTGAGGATCAGCCCGTAGTGCACAGCCTTACCAGCACACCTTTGGTTTCAGAGTCCCCAGTATTACCAGCCCCCTACCAAGATTCTCTCATTGCAATTTTAAGTTCAGCAATAAATCTGTTTTTCATTAATGAGAGAATTAACAAGAGAGACAATCTCATTTCAGACCTATTAAAAACAAAATTAGGTATATTAAACAAGGTATATAAAGTGCTATGGGAAACTTTTTTCACCAATAACCATGACTGCATCCAGAGTAATCCAATCTAAATTGCTATTGAAAAATTGCATCCCACAGTTTTCCTATTTCTGAAGGTCACCAGCTCCCCCAGACTAGCCATACCTTAATTTCTCTTGCATTAGTTTTACAACAGCATAAGTGAAAGACCTTTGAGAGAGTTACTTCTTTTCGTCAACTCATTTTAATAAAATCAGGATCTGGTTAAGTAGGTTTAATCACAGAGATACATTTTTTGTCTCATTGACTCTGGAAGGTTGAGGTGTGAAGCAATCCAAGAAAAATCAGAATCAGCACCTCTGTGGAAAAAGCATGTGGTGTGCTGTGCTGTGGTGGAAAAGCATGCCTGGACATGCTGAAAGAGCTTGTAGCTTAGATGGAAAATGCCAGATTATGAGCAGAATATTATGTCTAAACATGACACATAATTCATTGCACTTTCCTATATCTCACCAACATCGATTGTCATTTCTTTTTTTTTTTTTTCCTGCTTAACAACAACGAATGAAGATGTGGTAAAAGTCAAAAGGTTGAATTTTAAAGTCACAGTTCTTATGCATATGTGCTCATTTGTTAAAGCTTAGCATTTAACTACAGGCCATGACTATAATTTATTAACTCACTAAAAAATGATAGTATTAGGTCCTCAGACATTGTGTAGTGACTGCTTGCTTAATTATCCATATCTGAAGAGTTAAAATGGTGGCTTTTGCTGATTTAATATTCTTCCAGCTTTCTGCTGGTGTGCAGTGTACTGTGCATTAACAACACAGGTCATTGAGTACCCACTGAAAGCTCACTCTGGAAATACCTGAAGGACACATTGAACTCTTCTGAAATCTGTGTCATAATACTTCATGTGTTAAAAGAATACAAGGCACAGTGATGCATAGCAAAGGATCAGCCCTGGGTGGGCATCTGAAGTGCTCTGTCTTGCCGCTGAATGCTGGAGTGAAGCATTGTAATTTTATTCCAATTATACTTTTAGTGCCATGATGTCACAGCATAAATTTGTACTTTTGCATGCAGCTCATGCTGGTGTGATGACAGCTCTTAAAATATTGAGCGATTGTAGGCCCGTCAGCATAAAATTATTCTAACACGGTGCCTTTATTAGGGCTTCAATAAATGCCTTTCTTCTTGTGTTCCAAGGTGGCATTTGCAAATGAGCTAATTTCTCAGCAGTACAATAATTGTGTTGCATTTATTTTGTGAGGTGGGGGTGGAGGAGGGAGAAGAAAAATGCTGTTACATAAAAGGGGTTCTTTTGCCATCAAAACTACATTCACCATCGTTAGGAAAGTTTGAAAAAGAACACATTAACTAAATGACTGTACAATTATTTAAATTAACGTGGTGCTTTTTAAAGCCATGGAGGAGTATAAACACTTTTCCAAGCCATATAACAAAAGATGTGACAGCCCTCTTGCAAGAAACATTTCCTAAAAGTCAAGCACAAACTATGTTTGCTAACTGGTGACAGATATTTTGGAGTTCAGAATGCATCTACTTCAACAAACTAAAACCAAACTGATGTCAGCTAACCTAATTCACAGGGCAAGATGCATAAGAACTAAAGTTTACAGGGGAAGCAGGTTTTAAATGGCACATGTTTTCTTCTGCTGTCTTTGTTATCTAGAAAATAGACAAAATGATGCAAAGAAAATGATGGATAAATGAAACTGTGCAATCATAGTCTAACTGAACAGGAAAGACTTAAATTCACTGTTTTCCCTGGTACACACATCCAACAATCTATCTGAGGAGATTTTGTGTCATGCTGTGCTTCTGATTTCTTGTTGTGTTACTTAGACTTAAAACAACTGACTTTTCAAAGGGGTTCTTAATATGCATCATTCAGTGTTCACAAATGTGAAATTTGTTCAGTCATTGAAAGCATTTAATTTTGGGGATATTGCTTTAAGGATATATTTTTAAATCAATAATTCCATGAGCTAAGCTACAGCTGTTATCAATGCCACAAGTTCCTCTTCCTTGCCTTTCTCTGTTCCCTACTAAAAATAAAGATGTTATTAAACTTAAAATTTATTCAAAGTTATCAGCATGTTCTACTAAATAAAAAGTAAAATGTTTTGAAAATAATATATTTGTTGGAAAAAGACTCTAATCCAGTCTCTGAAATTTAAATATTTAATAAAATCTGTATAGCTGTTTTATGGGTCTGAATTTAAAGGATCTTACTGTTTTAAGACAAAATTACTCAATAATATCTGCAGTAAAGGCACAAAAAGTGTGTAAGAGAGAAGTCATCACAAAGAAAGGACTTAATCAAAGCACACTGAAGTAAAAGTTCAACAATTGAGATCTGTTTTTCTCTCAATTATACTTGAGATGTGTGTCTTAAAACATCAGATGTTGAATAAGGTTGGATTGAACCAGAATATTCAGAAGTACTTTTTGCCTGAGAGTCAGTGAGAGTCAGTTGTGTTTAGACAGAATCAAGCATAGGCATAAAACCCAGAAAAATAAAAGGAAAACCAAACTAGTACTACATCTATTGCATAACCCGAAAACTGCTGGGGGTATTTTGTGAAAGAGCAGAGAAGTTAGCTAGCATATTTTAAGTGCATTTCTTTAGCTGCCAACCATATCTAGCTACAACTAAGAGAATGATTTGCAGTCTGTAAATGTCTGAATACTGTAAATACAAAGGCAAACTGATCAGAAAGTTACATTACTGTTAAATTAAATTGCGAAGATTTTGTTATTAATCCTGCAATAAGAGAGGATGCTAATGACATTCTACAAAAAAAATTAGTTGTCAAGTGAGTGTATCTGTTTCACAAATTGATTAGGATTTACTATATATATTATATACACATACTTATCTCTATCTATCTATCTATCTATCTATCTATCTATCTATCTATCTATCTATCTATCTATCTATCTATCCACACAAAAAGAGTAATTATTGGTTGCTGGCAACAGTAATCTAAGTGCCTCTGTAGGATGCAACAAGCCATGAATCTGTTTCACACAACTGTTGATTTGTGTCTGATGAGGCCCTAGAAGACTTTTAGAGTCTTATCTACCAGTAGCAGAAATATCAATAAAGAATGACCATTCCTGTTAAATATAATGAAAAAAAAAATACATAGGTAACTGCCAGTCAGTCCAATCAGAGTTGCTATAGTTAGCATTGACAATAGAGGAACTTAGAATCTCATTAATACACTTTACCCTATAAAATACTGTAAAACAGGCTAGAGATCATTAAAGTCATCAAAGAAAGATAGGTAACAACTTCAGTTAGTGGCAATTAGGGTACAAAATGAAGAAAACAAACCCATGAAGAAAATAATTATGGTATTGGCAAGGTGGAAGTATAAAAGATTAACAAAGTTGCATGTTCTGGCAATGCAGTATTGCAAAACTTAAGCACAGTGCACGATGATGTTGCATATGACTGTATTTTTAATAAAAATTATCCATTTTTGTGGAGCACAAATGAAAATATGAAAAAATATTCTTCAGGTGAAACAATATTTTAATCAACCCACAAAGAAATGTTTCTTTATATAGGTTTATTTTTTTAAATTTCTCATTCCTTAATTTCTTCTGAAATTCTATTTTAAAAACTATGAAATGTTTTATTCCATAAATGCCAAAGTGAGATTTTCTGACCTTTTTAAAAGAAAGTCAAGGCAATCAAATCTATTTATGCTCATTAATATATTTTTATGAAGATACTTTGTGTCCAGTTTCATCCATGGTTTTTGGCAAATAAGTTGTCCTGCTGAAAATGCTAGTACGATTTAATACACAGAAAAAATGAAGCTGCAGAACATGTGCAAGACTGAGATCTTGGACTGCTCAGCCTAAGGAAGAGAAGATTCACCGGGGATTATCAATATGCATAAATATCTGAACAGAGCATGTAAAGAAGAAAGGCTCTTTCCTCTGAAAGAGCACAGTGGCAGAACAAGACGCAACATGCACAGAAAGTCCTGTCAAACATCAGGAAAAACTTTCTCCCCCTGAAGGTGACTGCAGGTTGCACAGAGAGGTTGTGAAGTCTCTGCTCCATGAAGACATTATCCTGGGCAAACTGATTATGGTTGCCCTGCTTGAGCAGAGAGGTTGAACTGGTTGAATAGCTAGAGTTCCCTTACAACCTACCTCAACCATCCTGTGGTTGGTTCTGTGATTCCATGGAGGCAAGGAATGGGAGTCCACTCCAAATAAATAAATTATTATCTTCACTGGGAGAGATTTCTGTTTCATTAACTTTAAAAAGAATACACACAGTTCTGACTTACAAATGTTACAATGAGGGTTCCTGCAATTATAGATTACCTTCAAGTCCCTGAGTAGAAAGTATTCTTAAGAATATATAGAAGACGTATCTTAAAAGAAGGTACATCTTAAGAAATTAAATGGAACTAAAAAGTACACACATGTACCTCTCACAGAAATCTCGTGCTTCGAGAATTTCTCTTGCTTTGAAAGACGGAAGTTCCGTAGTATCAAAAGAAGAAATGCTCCAAAATGAGAGAAGAAGGCCACTGGATACCCTAGTGATATAATGGCAACCCTCTGAGGCTGGGTAGGCAATTTGAAGGCCTCCTGGAAGTAGAGGAGAGATATAGCTATTCCTGAAAACATCAGTGGAGTAGCAAGGGAGTCCTTTGGGAAAATATTGCTCATGATGGAAGGCAGAAGGCCAAGCTGTTAATCTTCAGAAATGGAGGATTTCTTGTTGGTCTTTGCAACTGACTTACTACAGACAAGGAACAGAATAAATTAGCAATGCCACTTCATAAAAGGAAATAAAATCTTTATCTCCACAGGTAACAGGTCAAAACATGCTGACAGAGTGGTCATGGGACACACAGCTTCCTTGCTGCTAGTGCAAGAGTCACAAAGAGGTCTACTTTGAAGATAGTATGATAACCTCAAGATATATTTTATTCTAATGAGTATTGTGGGCCTAATTTTTTTTAGCAAACTATAAATTAAAATATCTCAGTAATGCAAATTGTAGGAGGACAGTACGAAACTGATTCTCAATCTTATTCTTGGTCTCATCCTCCCACCTAAACTTCTTACAAATTCCCAAGCCGCTGCTTGTATTTAATCCTTAAGTCTTTTTTCATTTAAAAGTCATTTCTTCCCTGATAGTGCAGTTACGGGGGATTGTTTTCATAGAACAGTTGTGTATTTCTAACTTTTTCTTCCACCCAACAGGCAGAACATATACATTTTACAGGTAGAATATAAGGATGTCTGCCTCTTTCCTTCATGCTACAAAACCACACACCTTTGTCTGAGCATATAAACAAAGAGACTTGAATGTTGGCACCACCTAGTATTTTTCCAGAGTTTTTTCTCTACTTTTCTCCCTAGAAAAACAAACCTATTCTCCCTAAACTCACAGGGAAATAAATACTCAGAGGAGCCACTGAAGCAGATCACAACAAACCTCCTTCTAGCGTGGTAACACATCTCTGACAATTACCAGTACTAGAAGTTCAAGGAGAAGTAGAAGAATGGAGCAAATGTATTTCATCACAGTAATCTCCAGTTCCCACTGACTGACAATTTCAAGGCGTCAAGAACCAATGTTGCTGTCTAACTCCTCAATACTCACATCGTATATTTTCGTGTATTAGCACTGCAAAAGTACTCATGGATCTACTCTATTTACCACACCAACCAGATTGATAAGGTACAAACCTCAAGATAAAATTCCACCATCCCAAAAATAAAACTAAATCACAAACAAAAAAAATCCTCAAAATAAACAAGAAAAAGCCACCAAAACCACAGGACAAACAAACAAAAACAGTGTCATGGGTTGCAGTGCAAAATGTAACCAGAGCTGTGTTATTCTATCACCATTTATTGGTAACTGGGGTGGAGAGTGATGTAATCTTCTGTCAATAGGCCAGCTGATAAGAAACCAGCAAGGGCAATTTCATTATCTCTTCCACAACCCATCCTCCCTCCAGGGAGAGATCTTCTGCTAATGGGCCATTGAGTCCACTGATAAAATTACATCATCCCATTGGGTAGGGAGGAGCCAAGCCTCTCTACCTGGATAAAAACCTGAGATTAAGAGCCTTTTCCACTCGATTCTGAGAGAAAGATAATGTCCATCTATCATCACTGGAGCTTCAATGGAGGGCTGCACCTTTCTACAGGATCGCTGCTTCAACAGAGCCACATCTGCCACTCCAGAGGGATGGCAGCCACCATTTAGTGGGACTGCTACCAAAAACCTGACCCACAGGGTGTCAGGCTGTAGTCTGACTCTGTCAGTGGGTTTGTTTGTTTCGTAATACTTGTTATTACAATATACTTATTACAATATATAATACTNACCTGGATAAAAACCTGAGATTAAGAGCCTTTTCCACTCGATTCTGAGAGAAAGATAATGTCCATCTATCATCACTGGAGCTTCAATGGAGGGCTGCACCTTTCTACAGGATCGCTGCTTCAACAGAGCCACATCTGCCACTCCAGAGGGATGGCAGCCACCATTTAGTGGGACTGCTACCAAAAACCTGACCCACAGGGTGTCAGGCTGTATTCTGACTCTGTCAGTGGGTTTGTTTGTTTCGTAATACTTGTTATTACAATATACTTATTACAATATATAATACTTGTATGCTTGTTTTATTTTAGTTCTCCTAAATAAAGAACTGTTATTCCTATTCCCATATCTTTGCCTGAGAGACCCCCTTAAATGCAAAATTGTAAAAATGTGGAGGGAAGGGGTTTGCATCCTTCATTCCAGGGGAGGGTTCTGCCTTTCTTAGTAGACACCTGTCATTAAACCACAGCAATCAGAAAAACCAAACCAGGAGTAAGGAGTCACTAACAAAACCCTAATTAAGATATTTTTTGGTAGTTTAAGTTTTGATAATTTAAGATATGTTTTGGTAACTGACTGCTCATTCTAACCATGAAGGATAGATACACTGTTTTGGCAGACCTGTTAAACAAACAAAAAATTGTGGCATTTGAAATACAATATGGTATCTATTCAAGGCTTGATTTTCAAAATGTGAAATGTCCATTAATGCTATCCTAAGTAGTATGAGCTAGGGGTGTCAGTAATTTATAGAATAAAATGATACCTACTCCTGGAGTCTTTCAAGCCACATGTTAAAATACAAGTAGAAAATATGCTGACAGCAGTGTGTGGAGGCATATCTGACAAAGTGAGGATTATCAGCAGGGAGAAAAACCTGACTATTAATTCACTAATGAAAGCTTTTGATGTGCTATCTCAGAATGCTTCCAGTCTTGTGTTTGGAGCAATTTTCTTTTTCCTAGCTACCAAGTGCCCTCTGTCTTCTTTTTCAGATTTCTCATAACATACAACTCTTTGTGCAGTTCTTCCTCCCTAATTTAAAGCATGAATAATAATCCTTATACACTGCCTTTCCTGAACTGTTGTCCTGTGTTTTGCTATGAATTTCTCCTATCTCATTTAGACCATAAGCTTTTCAGATAGGGCAAGCATCTTGTAAATTTATAGTGTTGCAAGGGTGTTTAATGCTAATAATGTGCAGTGACAGGGCAGGGCAGATGCATAAGCAATGCCCTGAAAAAGAGGCAGCTATTGAATTCATAATCTGGCACTTCATATTCACAAGAGAGAAAAAAGCTGTCATCTCAGAATAGGGGATCTGCTATAAAAGGAATGATTTTTTTGTACTAATAGTTATCAAGAATTCATACATTCCACTTCATTATCAATTCCATATATTAGTGACTATTTCCTAATGTTACTTGTAAAATTAAGCTGTTGCTTAAGTCCATTTGATCACTCATATTTGTTAAAAGAAAGGTTTCACAAATAAAAAGCAAATTAGAACTCAAGGTATATGAACAAAACACCCACACACTCCTGCCCATCAAACTTCACAATGCAGGGAACAAAACAACTTCATATGTAAAATAAGGTAGAAAGTTCCTCAGTGATACCTACGGAACAACATCTGAGTCATACAAGGAGGGAGAAAGGAAGCACAGTACTGAGTGGTTTAAACAAAGGAAATGTTTGGGAGCTATAGTTTCTGCTCTGGACCTGTAGTTTCAGAAGTAAGATGAAAGATTTCATCAAACAGAAGAAGGGCTTGTAAGGAAAGTAATTTCTTTAGAAAATTGCTGGGGGCCAAAATACTATTTTTGATGAGTCCATTTAATTACAGCTTGGATCTTAGAGTAAACTGAATGCTTCTGGAAAGGAATTCACATTCTTGCTCATTTTTTATCAGCACAAACATTTTGGCAGCACCAGGTGATTGCCTGTTCTAGGCACAATCTAAGAAGTAGCAGGATGCCTTGCTGTGTGTGCTCAGATGCTCCTTAAAAGCCATAACTAAAGATAGCACTAAAATGCATGACATTCAGAAACAAAAAGGGGAAAAAAATTGGTGAAGAAAAGAGGCCTGAATTGATCCAGGATAGCTTAATCCAGAAAGAGAGTTATTGTTGAGACTTCACAGCAGGGAACATGAAATTTGGCATGAAAAATATCCTCAGCTACACTACGTTTCTCTTTTTTCGGGAGTGCCTGGTAAGCCTGCTTGCTGTAACCCCAGAGGCAATGTGTACGGTGACACCCACATCTGGCAGCTTGATCACCCACTTGTGAAGCAACAGGAAACCTTCCTCCAGCAAGTCCACTCATACTGACCTCCCAAGCTGCTTCTTAAAGGAGGAGAACTTGTGGGAGGCCCTCACAGACCACACATCCCTCAGCTCTTCTCCCTAATCACAGCACAACTGTGACTGAGTTTGGCACAAGACAAAGCTGTGGTAATTGCATTGGACATTGCATCCATGACATTAAATTTTTTTTTTTTTTTCATTTCTTTTTATTCCTTTCCACTCTACTAATAGCTAGTCCTCCGGAGTAATCAAACCAATTGAAATGTTTGTGCTATGAAATCATGCAAGCTTAGAGAAATAACTCTTTTTTTTTCTTTCTTGGTGGGAGGGGTGGAGGGAGAAGTGGAGGGATTGAGGAGGAAGGGAAGGAGCCCTCAACTATAATTTCAACAAAGTTAAAGCACTTGTAGCATTCATAGTCAAAGGTTTTTTTCTTACCCCAGATCAAACTAATAATTAGAATGCTTAAAGAAGGACAGCAATTTCAAAATGTGACAAGTGTTTTGAAAGCATTAATCTATCTAGATTAAACTGTATCTTATAGGTACCATGTTTATTCCTATTGCATACCACAGGTTTTATAATAAAGAAATCTTTAAAATACAAAAAACAGCAATGGGGAGGGAAGGTATAAAATAAGTAAGATACAGTAACAAAGTACGATACAAAATAGGGGATAAAAGTACTGATTGCAGAAGTTGTGGTTAGTTTGCTTATTTCTCCCAACAGTTTCACTAAACCAAAAATATCCATCAGGCTTTGTGCTATGATTCTATTTGTTAGATTTCCACAGTTAAACACATAATCTATCTGTCTGTGTCTGTGTTCAGCACAAAGTGTCTTCTTTCTTGGCTCTTGATTAGCTGTCATGTTAATTAATATAATAAATATTTAAGGTTTGTGAGTAGTTTGTCACCATTAATGATATCTTCTGCATAACTACCTTAAGTAAATAACTGAACCCCAGTGATATAACCGGACATGCATAGAATTTAGTTTCAAATGCCTCTTCAAGAGGAAGATTAGGAAGTTCTTAAAAATACTTATCACAAAAGCAGAGACTTTAAATTTAAAACGAAATTCATTAGATGGCAAGGAACCTTTTTTTAAAAAAACAGTCTGTAATCAAAATAAACAAATATTTTTTATGCTGAAGAATATACCTTCATGAATCAAGATTAAAAACATTTTTACAGTATTTTAAGTAATATTTTTTTACCAGCTAAGTTAATAATCTCAAATATATACTTATGAAGGAAATAGGGATGGAAATATTCTGCAAAACAAGGAATAACTTTCAAATTTGCACTTTTTTCTGAGGTTAAATTGTTTTATACCCTAATATTCCACCTGCCACGGTCTACCATCTCTATGCCAATTAAGATGGAAACTAAATTTTCCAAGGACAGTACCTAACTGAGAATACTCAAAGGAGAAGTTGTTTATCTGCAGAAGTCTAAAAATGACAGGGTTGTGCCCACACAGTACACAGTCTCTTGCTGACCCAACTCTGATACAACCAAAGCAATACCAAGGACTAGCTTAGCCTTGGTGCTGTGCTAGCAACAGCTCTTGTCTTCCCATTCAGCATAGCCCGCCTGAACTTTAGAGAATAACAGGAGTTAATTGAAAATCCAACATAAGCATAGCTAAAGAATGAAATAGAAAGGAGTGAGTGTGTTCAAGAAAAGAAAAACCATAAAAGAGACTTACTTCAGAATGAGCAATCAATCTTTCCTTGGCTAGGAAGTAGTTTAGAGTGCTTTGTGACCATTAAAAATACAGCAGGCAGTGGCTAGACAAACCCCAGCTTGTGAGACATGTCTCTTTAAAAGGGGGGAAAGCTTAAGGACATGTTTTAGATGGTGCTGAGGTACAGTACTAGGATAAGACTGCGACGTCAACCAAGAGATGCTTGTGGTCTGAAATGTAAAGTAGAAATATAAGTAGAAAACTCTGGGTATCCTAATTCACTTCTTTGGAAGAATGGCAATAAAGTGGCTAAGGTTTAGTACATGTGACAATAACTATAGTCATTTTTACTGCTGAAAATTCCATATGAAACTTTTATGACCCTATTCACACTGAGGGATTTTTTAGGCAGTGAGTAAGAAATTAGCCACGCATTTCATTAATGTCAGTGGCAGCTGAGAAGCTGCTAGGAGTTCCAGCTAGTTCTCAATAAGAGTCCTTCTATAGGAGCTCCTTCTACCAACAGAAGGTAAGAGAATAAACTATTTCCTTCTAAACTGCAACACAGCAGGAAATGCTGATTTATTTATTCATCTTTCTTCATGGAAGGGATTTTTCACAGGAAGTTAAAAAAAAAGTGAATGCTTCTTTGTAGTGCCTTGTCCCTCTCAGTTAAGACTTGCATGTTAGCCTCAAAAAACACTATTTCAGAAATATTTGTAAAAATCTAATCCAACCCAGTGCAGATTTCAGCAACAGAAACTCTTCTTGGCAACACAAACTCAAAACAGGGAGTAGAAACAAAACCCTCTACTGCAGCTTACCAACATGGCATGGTCTGTGCCACTCCTTCCTCCTGTCCCAACCCTCTCTTAGTGCCATTGCAGCTTCCTGAGGTACTTTTCATAAAACCAGCTTTTTCAAGTGCTCCTTTTTTTGAGAAGTAGCCTTTCACTATTACACTCTTTTCTTCTGTCTTCAATTTTCTTCCCTTACAGAAATGTATCTCATGCTCTGCTATACACACCATGATAGTATAATCTAAAGTCAATGCAGATACAGAAATGTGATGGACCTGCTGCACTATGACGGTAATGGTCAAGTAGGAACTCACAACATATCAGTAAACAAGCCTTTCATAAAAACCAAGGAAATTATAAAACAAAAAAGATCTCCTCCTTGCAAAAGAAACAGACAGAAAGTACGGTTAAATTGTATCAACCTGTATCAGTTCTGCCATTCAGAAAGGCTTGTGATATGTAAGAGGACTGTATTATATTCTTTCACGGAGGAACAGAGATATACAGTGTCATTGCTGCCATTAAAAAACATGTGCGTGCTGTCAGGCTGTACTCTTGCTGAAAACCACCCCTGGCTGCTGCACATATAGTTATAATGTTGTGCCTGTTTTTTTTAAAATAACTTTTAAATTTTAACCAGGTTTTCCTTTTGAGTAAGGAAGTCAGTTAAGAAATCAATGTACAAAAATAGAATGTGTCTTTGAGGGCTTTTCATTTCTCTTCTGATGGAGAAAAAATACCCCTAATACTGTAAGATATAATGCCTATAGTAAGCAATTGACCTAGTCAGCTTTTTCTAAACAAAATGAGAATTTTTATAAATATATCTTACATAATGCAAGGAAGCAGTTGAAACATTTTTTTATTCTCTGAAAAAGTCTTTTTTTTAGCACCATGTGAGAAAATCTGGTGTGTACTGACCTTTTTTGCTTCTGAGTTATTTTCATGGATGATGAAATGAAAACTCTCCTTATAATGTACAAGTCAGAGGTCATGTTTCAATAATTCCTCTTCTAACTAATAGCACTAAATGAACTACAACATATGCATATAGGACATTACAACATAGTGTAGCATGAGGCATAGTGAAACTTTAACAGTCTTTCAGGTTCAGGGGTGTTCTTTTTGGAATTACCACCAAAAAATTAAAATTTTGCTTACAAATATGGTGAAGGGTAAGTATATAGTAGGTAAATCTGAGGTAAAGTGGGATGAGAAAGTGACACTACACTCAACAAAATAAGGATACACTCATACAAATATAAGCAATCAAGTAAAAACATTTTCAATAAGGTACTAACCTTTAGCAGAGATACTGAAAATTGTTTGAGATTCTATTATAAAAAACAGTGATGATTTAAGGAAGATGAATTTACTTTGCAGCCTCAGTAGATTAGAGGCACACGTACTCATTCAATAGGTATCAGTGTAAAGGAACAAAGCTCCTAAGGTAGATGAAGTCATAAGATACAATCTTTGTCATTTGCAATTGTGTTAATGCCCCCACAGGAGGATAAGAACCTCCACAATTATAAATATAGTAGGGTCAACTGTGCTGTTTATATTATTTTTCCTTCCTAGTACTTTTAGTACTTAATTTCTCTTCTGTGTAGCCCTAATTGCATCTATTTTAACCTCAGATATGCATCCATGAGCTCATTTTTGGAATCAGATTGCACAGTTGTAAATATTTGGGAATCAGCATGACTTACAAAGCTCATATTAGCACTTATTTGAAAGCAATGTTGAATAGGTTCTTAATTTCTCCCCGTAGCCCTGACTACAGCATTCCCATGTGTCCCACAGGAAGTGATATATTTCTCATCTCACTAGTTTCATGTCATGCAGATTCTTCAAACACCCAAAGGGTGGTTTACTAACTTGATGATGAAGATGAACTGTGTAACAAAGGCTGTAATACTGCATCAGTTAAAGAGATGTCATTCAGTAAACTTTTGCCCGAAGGCAAGTATGTCATTCATAAGTTCTGTTCTGTCAATGAACCTGCCCCAGCGATGCTCTGCTGCACACCATAGTCAGGCTTGAGACTCAGATCCTGGGCAAAATCTTCAGATCGTCCCTAACAAAGATTCTGTTAGTTGTCAGTATGGCAAGACGGTGTTTGATACAAGAGGACAAGAGGACTTTGTGCTGCCTTGCTGCCACTGAACAATGGGAAAAAAAATAAAAAAAAAAAAAGGTTCTTTGTACAATTACCTGGAAATAAGCAAGTTTCCAGCATGGCTGAGTGGATTGCACCTGGGATTATATCTGAACTGAAATAGTCAGAATCAAGTTTTGACAAAGAGAAGCCTCTATTCTGTCATTTGCCACCAGTCCCTCTTTAATTCTGTGTGACTGGAGGGGTTGGTATTGAAATTAATCTTCTCCTGATATTATCAGATCACTGCCAGAGTTTTTCATCAAACTATTTTAATTGCTTAAAACTTGCATTTCATATTCTCATAAATACTGCCTAAAATCAATTCAATGTCAGACAACATCTGCAACATTCACTGCAACTGGTTTGCAGAAAAACAGTTAATTCTTTAAAATGTTAACAGCTTCAGACTTCAATTGAATGATTTAATAATCAAAATTTTAATTTACTCCCCCTTCCTTCCTTCCTTCAAAATTTTTTAATACAGGTTAACCTGTCAAGAGCAGCATTGCTACTGATACAGCTGAGGCAGAGAAGGAGGTTGTATATCCTCATTATTACCATAATTGGCATCTGGAATCTGTTCAAAAATTCTGATTTACTTTGTAGCAGAGGATTATGGCTGAATTTGGAGTACTTTATGGTCTACAGAGGCTTGTGAAATTCAAATATATAAACTGTCAGTTAAACATTTCATGAAAAGCTCTACCTTCTACTAATCCAAAGAAACGTGAACAAGTGCTTGAGGGGATGAAAATCCACAATATGTTTTGGTAGCTAACCACTTAGAGAAACATTAACATTCTTGGGCAGGTTTGCTCTCTGAGCTTCTGAAGTAACTTTCAAGCCAGCAGAATTCAGTTTCTAGCAGATTTCCAACACCCTGAAAAAAAATTTCAGTCAGAAGCCTCTAGTATTTATGAATTATTAATGCTGGCTTTCTGTACTTTTTCCGTAGTTTTGCTTTTGTGTGCCTGTTCAACTAAGTTATTCAATAGACTGATAGAGACATGAATAGATATGCTAATTAACACCAAGGCTAACCTTTAAAGTTCCTTAAAGCTGTCAGCTTTCAATGAAATATTTTCATTTTTCTTTTTCAGAACTGGAATATAAACATTATTTGTACACTTAGTGCCAGCAGGGGTGCCCCCAGGAATCAGCTTTTAAGATTTTTTTCATTGTGGAAAGCAGTTTAAGAAAGGTGTCAATTTTACAATCCTCATTTTTAGTCCCTGTCATGGGAACATGTTCGTGTTGTGCCAGTAGCTTCCCTCACTTCTCATTACAATTGTTGTCTAAACAAACTATGCAGATTTGAATACCTTACACATTTTCCTCATAAAATAGAAAAATCTAAAGTGGGGGAAAAAGAGAAAGCAAAAGGTTGGCTTGGAGACTTGAGATGCTGCACTAATATGTGTATTGAAGGTAGAAGGAAAATTTCTTACTTTTAAACAATTCAACAGTGAATAAAGGGCAAATTCATTTTACTATCCCCACTTAACTCTTCTGAGAAGTTGTTCCTTCCAAAGATTTTAATTCATGAGAAAAAGAGAAGCATCTTTACAATCTAGTAGTTACTGTGTTATATCCTTTCTAGTCATTGCTAAAGTATAAATATAGATACCCATGAAACCAAAGTATTTTATAGGAGAAACAAAAGAAATCCTAGTATTATTCCTATTTGTGTAAGTCAGACACCAAAATACAACAAGCACAAGCAACTAGAGCCTGAATTCCAGCTTCTATTGAAAGACAACTGAAGTCTTTATCTTTCTATTTTACCCCTTCCTCCTTGTTTATTACAACTGAGTAAGAAGGATCACCAAACTTCACCCAAGTTCAACACTGTGATTTCTTCATTCCTGTTCAAATGAATAAGTACTCTGATGCTAAATTCACATTTTGAGATTTGAAGTCACTCACTGAGTCCTTTGAGGACTCAGGCAGAGCTATTTTGAAAATACCAATGCTTTAGGTATACTCCAAATTGCAATTACAAAACTTGGATGAAAATCTGAACTTATGTCATAAATAAACATTTATGTTCATGTTCACAAATACACTGCCTAAAGCAGCTACAACTTGGGTCTGTTTTACTTGACTTGTGCATAAAAATTTGATCTTTGAAATACAGACAGTTTGTACATAATCATTGTGGTAAAAAATTGTGGGTTTTTTTTTGGGGGGGGGGGTTTAAATATACATCAATATTATCCCAGAAAGATAACTACACCAGAAAACTGATTTACTACTTCAAATGAAGCAGGTATATTTTCAAAATAGAACTTACTTGATTTTGATCATCATTCGGCTCAGCAACTAGACTTTCTATGGCCAGGTGCTGTAAAGGCCTTAGATACCAGCACCGGGCTGAGGTAAAGGCCAGAAGCAGCAAGTAAATTGACTGGAAAAGTATAAGGTAACAGTAAGCGCTCCCTGATGCAACCACAAACTATGAGAAGTCTTCCTTCTCCAGATATTTTTATGTTGGCTTCTGAGAAAATTATTCAAAATTGAATTCTGGCTGTCTTGTAATTTGATAAGCAATCAGCAGATTTTGCAGAAATTAAAAACCTGCTTTTACACCCTGTGTGTGACACAATGATCTCATTCCTATACCAGGAACATGCAAAATATACACACTACATTACATAAAGAAAAGAGTCTTAGGAATAAAATGGTTGTCATACCAGGTATTTTAAAGATATCCTTCAATTTTCATTTGCTCTGTACATAGGAAGATTCAGTGAGACAGATCTCAAAGTAATTAAGGTTCTTCCCATGCTCAGGTAATAAATTGATGTCACCATTGCTGTTCATAGCAGACTTACTATTGCAATGATATGAAGGTTTGAAAACAAAAATTATTTAATATTCACTTAGCTTCTTTCCCACCATTATTTGTATCACAAAAGGTCCTCTATCTGCAAAATTGGCACTGTATCTGCTGCTCAGGTCAAGTTTATTAAATAATTTGCTCTTGACCATTCCTTCAAAATAATGAGGAAATATTCTTTCTTAATCAAGAATGATGTTTTGCGATGTGTTTGGCAGCTACTTCCAATGACTTGTTTGTAAATAATTTTCAGACCTCCAGTTTGCTCGAGTTTATTGTGGTTAGTTGAAAAATCTGGAAAAGATGCCTATCTTTCCATAAATGATGTTGAGTGAACAGCTTATCTCTCTGAATGTATGATCAGTTAGTTTAGTAGAATAATTTTCCTCTTTGCCCCACGTATTTCCCCTGACTAGGTCAGTCCAAAACCTCAAACTACTTTGACTGTCATTGACACAGGCACCTTTTAGAAACTAAATCTGGGTTGTAATATCCAGTCTTTCTAGAAATACTGAGGTGTTGTGTAGTCTTTCTTAATGCTTTGTTGTAATGAGTATAACTGAATTCAACTTCCTGCCTTGAGTGTTTTTTAAAAATTTTGTAAAACATTGGGTTAGGTAACTGATTAATAATATTTTATAGGTGATTATCTCTTATTGTCTTCTTTTATACATAGAACAGGAAATAAAAAGAAAAAAAGGCATCAAAACTAGAAAGTACTTTTCAATAATGCAAACCTAAATGTTGCCATTTTTGTAATAATCTTCTGAGAATCTCAGGGTTATAGCCAATTTTGTATCTATACTTTATTTAATAATAATATTACCAAAAAATAACATTTTGCATTATGCTCTTCTAAAGAGTCACAAAGGGCTGAAATAAAGATACTACTCTTTGAAAGATGAGAGAATCTTCAACAGATCATACATAGTGCCAAAGGCTAAACAAGGTCATTCAAACACCTTCATTCCCCGGGTAATAGGATAGAGGGGGAATAGTAGGGACTGACCAAGGGTTTATCATAGTGCAGCTCATACTATTGCACCAGAGGAATATAAGCACATTTGAAAATAAAAGCTACACTTTTTTTATTCTAATCCATTGATAGTATCAGAATAGATTGACAAAATTTATGAGACAGAATAATTGTACAAAGACAGAAAAATTGTCTAAAAAGACCACACAGTAGCCAATTGAAGAGCCAGGAACATATTGAACAACCTTGAAAAAACAAACTTCTGCATTGTGACCACTTTGAATTACTACATCAAACAGTCAGAAATGAAATACATCGCATACATTTAAAACACTGCTCTTCCCAATGAAAAGTATAAAAGACTATGCATCTCTTTTATAAAACATAAATGTAACCTCTTAATGTAAAATTATACATTTCCAAGGTCAGAAAACATAACCTGCTATTTTTCTAAGTTCAGTAAGATCAACATTATATCACATTCCCATTTATTATTTTAGTTTAGTTAACTACTGTGGCTTTTATGCTTATGATTTTTACAGCAATGATCTCATAGGCCCCTACTTTACTTCAGAGAAAGTGTCCCAAACTTAACATACAAATGTCCATCAGATATTTGAAGTAATTGATAATTCTCTAACAGGACTTTAACTCTTGGCTCTCCAGAAACCATCCAAAGCTATATGAGGTAGGAAGCAAATAACAGTGAGATGAATGAGTTATAAATTCATAAAATCCAACACTGTTGTGGAGTGTTGCAAAATCACAGATATGTACATATATATATAGAGAGAGAGGATTAAGTATTCTCTATCCCATTGTGCTGCATTTCTGCAACTCTTTAGGCCATGGTAGTTACTAAATATATAATTCTAAAGGACTGCAGCCACTTATTCTTTTCTAGCCCAACAGAGAATTACTTTCTTGTTCTATAGAATTTACACAAGATATTATCTCAAGAAAGAATGAGTTGAGAGCAGGCTTGTCAAGACTGAAAAATCCCATCCCACTTTCCTTTTCTCAATCCTTCCACGTCTGCTCATGTCTGTGAGGCTACACCACTTGTTTTGGATTTTAGTTGCTCACCTTCTAGGGAAGCACTGAGTTTTGAGAGTTTGTTCTTCCTGCTAGACATACTATTGAAAGAAAATTAAAGAGTTCAGCTCTTTTATTTGTGAATGGGAATTTGGGTTCAAGCTGAATATTTTGAAATAGAAATTTCTGATTTACTATGCATAGTTATGATTACCAATTTTCAGGCCCCACAGTAATCTTCTCCTACAAGTTACAGATAGGCACACCATATTGGAATACTATGGTTCTAATACAGAATTCACCAGGTTTGTAAATCATCATAAAACCCTACACATATTTAGTTCTATGAAAATATACCACATTGGGGGACACAATGTATAAATAAATATATTACACAAACTCTATGGCAGCTGTGCGACTTCATATAGCAGATCACAAGAATAGGCAGAAATATTTGATTGCTTGAATGCTGCTGGCATTTGAGATATTCCAGAAATTGCCTATTCACTTAATTCTCTTGTTAACTCTGACCTTCCAGATATTCATTTCAAATCAAATTGTGATATTCTGATCATGCTATCAACATCGACATTTCTATTAAAAAGAAAACTCATTTATTTGACAAAATCTCAGCATTAAGATAACCAATCCCACATGCCTTTTACCCCTCTAGTGTGTTAAATGATATGATTTGTAATCACTCACAATGTATATAAGAGTTATACTTTTGCAATTGATATGGACATGGTTGCAACAGTCAAGAGAGATGAGATTAAAGGATGAAAGTGTTCAATATCAGTAGCTGAAAAAAAAGTCACATTGGAAGAAACTGTACTTTCTTTTTTTCCTCTTCCCTAAACCTATGGAGTCATCATCTGTTCCTTAATAAAACTTCATGCCCGTAGTGGATAGTCATGGAACAAGGTGGAGCAAGTGTAGGAAGATAGGAACAGGCTACCAATTAAGAAAAATTATGAATTATTTTTATGAGGAGGGCTGTATTTCTAGGTGAGAGATTTGGTAATTGGTTCTTAAATGAAAAACCACAAGAATATTTCTGAACAGGGATCAAGAGGAAGCCAAATTTCCTGGAAACTGGGAAAAAAGAAAAAAAGGCAAAAGCGTAAGTTAGAGGAAGATACCATCAAACCAGCACAATCTCATTGAACGAGAATTAGTGCCAGCAGCTGAGGTCTCTGAAATGAAATGAAAGGGGCAATCTATGTCAGTGAAGATAGGAGGACTTTTCATGTGAAATAAGCCATTGATTTTGAGTTGAGGTGATATGTGGCGAGTTGACTTTGGCTGGATGCCAGGCACCCACAAAGCCACTGTATTGTTCGCCTTCCAAGCTGGACAGAGGAGAGAAAATCAGATGGGAAGCAACTCATAGGTTGAGATAAGGAAGTTTGCTAAAGCAAAAGGGAAGCTTGCACATGCATAATCAAAGAGGGAAAAGAAAGCAATTATTCTCTACTTTCCACCAGCAAGTTATTCAGTGTTCAGCCACTTCCTGGGAAGCAGGGCTCCAGCACAAGTAGAGGTCTCTCCAGAAGGCCAACATCATAAATAACACATGCCCCCCTCCCTCCTGCTCCTCTAAGNCGAGAATTAGTGCCAGCAGCTGAGGTCTCTGAAATGAAATGAAAGGGGCAATCTATGTCAGTGAAGATAGGAGGACTTTTCATGTGAAATAAGCCATTGATTTTGAGTTGAGGTGATATGTGGCGAGTTGACTTTGGCTGGATGCCAGGCACCCACAAAGCCACTGTATTGTTCGCCTTCCAAGCTGGACAGAGGAGAGAAAATCAGATGGGAAGCAACTCATAGGTTGAGATAAGGAAGTTTGCTAAAGCAAAAGGGAAGCTTGCACATGCATAATCAAAGAGGGAAAAGAAAGCAATTATTCTCTACTTTCCACCAGCAAGTTATTCAGTGTTCAGCCACTTCCTGGGAAGCAGGGCTCCAGCACAAGTAGAGGTCTCTCCAGAAGGCCAACATCATAAATAACACATGCCCCCCTCCCTCCTGCTCCTCTAAGTTTTATACCTGAGTGACATCACATGGTATGGAGTTCCTTTTGCTCAGTTTGGGTCAGCTGGCCCAGTTGTGTCCCTTCTCAGGACCTTGCCCATCCTCAGCCTGCTGATGGGGCAAAATGTTGAGATGTGGCTGATGCAGTGCCAGCACTGCTCAGCAGTAGCCAAAACCCTGCTGTGTTATCAATACCTTTCCAGACACCAATGCAAAGCACTGTGAGGGCTGCTGTGGGAAAATTAACTCCAGCTCAGCCAGAACTAACACATTTCATCAATCAACAGCTCTGAATTTTGGTCTTCACATATATTCTGATGATGTTTGCATTGGAAGACAGATAAATTCCAATCTGAATAATTATCTTCTGAAAAATATCTATCTAAAAATCCTCAAACAATAGTTTCAATTAAGTATGGTAGTAATCTTCCTGCCTTGTCTCCAAGAGTAGAGTACAATGATGAGCAGGTACTCACAGGTTCCACTTAAGGAATGGTTGCATTTCTCTTATCAGAAAAGTGATTTGCTTAGTGATCCTTATTTTGTTCAGAACAGTTTTCTAGCAGTTAGGTTGGTCTTATAAATCACTTTAAAATTCTACCTGCAAAACACAGAGCTTCAATTTACACCAATACATAGATGTGTAGGGTAAATATACAACTAAGAACAAAAATATAATAGATGACTGTACAGATACTTCTACTCAGAAGGTTATTACACTGCATACCAGTGCATATTACTCAGCTTCAAATTACTAGATGTAAAGAGAAAAACCCCAGCTTACTTGAGGAAAATTACATACAAACAACTTAATTAATTAAAGTTACATATCAAATTATCCTAGTGGATATAAGTATAGAAATGTCTCAGTAGATCTATTAAACTGTAACAAAAAACTGCCTAACCCAAACAGCATAATTTATGCAAATTTCAGTTCCTCTATTATCTTTATTGCACTCCTTTTGTATAGGGTAGCAAGAAACCTAATATACAGAGGTTAATTTAGGTAAAAACTACCACAATTCACAATTGCATTAGCACCTATTAAGAGTCATTGTTCATGGAAATTTTAATGATACATTCCAGAGTGAATAAAAGCAGAAGATGATTAGGAATAAAATTGTTTCCATGTATGCTGACAGGACTGCTGAGCGTAATTATACATTTCTAGGGCGACCTGTTTGGAGTTTACTCCATAATTTTATGTAAATTTTGAATTACTTCATTTTTCAGGTTAAATGCTAGTCTGTTATTTCATTTCTCAGTTGAGTTACAGGAGTACTAATGGACACAGATTACAATTGATGGAACAGGCATCAGATAAAAATCTAGAAGCATTTTAGAATGACAAACTTTTCATTCATTGTTTTCTACCACCACATTCTTGTTCCTGAACAAGCTGCCAAAATTTTCAATCAGTTACTAGATATCAGCTGTATTATATATATTGAGAGCAAAAATCCTTTCCAAGAAAAATATTCTTTTGGGAGAAGAATTTTATTTTTCCCCTCCTTTTCCTCATTTATTCACTGCATGATGCAGGCTTAACTCAGCTTATACAGCTTCATGTAATACACTTGCAGTAATCTGTACAACATAAAAAGACAAGCAGAAAAAAAGAAAAATCAAATACTCTGAAGACAAATATGTGGGATCACAGCTGTTGAAAAACCTGCCTGTTTAGCTTTTCCCAGATTTCATTGAATTATACCACTGAAATCTTGTGAAAGCCAGTTGATTCTTCATTAGGTTCACACTGGAAGACAAAATAAAGCAAACTTGCAGATTCTGTACCTGAAAACGAAATGAAGAGGAAAAGGCAGACAGACAAGCAGGCAGTCACGCAGGCAGGCAGGCAGGAAGGAATGAAGGAAGGAACGAAGGAAAAGCCACAGTAACAGACATGCATTTCTCCATTGTTATTTGATAATAAGATGTTCCAGACCAAGAACAGCATTGCTCAGATCCCTGTAACCTGAATATTTTGTTAGACCTTGTGAACTGACACACAAGCCTTTCAGCTACATATATTTGATTACCATGAACAGACTTAAGGGGTCTGAGATATACGTTAACAAAAAGCTACTGTCAGGAAAATAAGACTTTAAAATCTGTGAAATACTAGACTACAAGAAGACACTGTGTGAAGCTTCCTGAGCAGATTCAGGGAGGAAAGATCAGTCAGCTGTTCTTTAGACCTTTTTGTAGAAAGGTTTGATCAAAGCCACTGGACAAGGAGGCTGTTGGGAAGTGTCCTTGTACTGAAACACTGATTTCTTGACTTTGCCTTACAAGCTGTATGCTTCTGATCTTTCCCAATTATGGGCTTATCTTTCTTTTCCTTCTTGCTGCAAATGAATTGAAGAATCTTATCTGTCCCTGTAGCAAACAAGTGAGATTGTGGGGTTTAAAGGCTCTCTGGGTTGAATTATCTTCATTGCTGGAAGAGAGATGAAGAAGTAAAGCTAGTTTGATAAATTACAACAGTGAACGGGTAAGTGTACAAGTGTAACTGTGATGCCTTCTATGCCTTCAACAAAATAATCCATTTCCCCTTAGCAAATAAATTTTAAAATAAATAAAATCAGCAGCTTAGTCATTAGTGGTGGCAACTGCTCAGTAAATAGAAAAGTGTCTTTCTTCCCTAGACCATATTTTTTATCCTGTGACATAGGTTGGATCTGTGGCTAAAGCTCCACATTGACATCTAGCTTTCTCCAGCAATTAGCTTCAACAAATATGTCACTCACATGATCCAAGAATTTATCGTCATGAGTGCACAATGTTGCTAAGAGAGGGTATCTGAAAATGGAAAAAGAAAACAAAGGGGAAAATTTTCTGTTCTTGCTCCATTTTTTTTCATGTTTAATATAATATGATCCTAAATAAATTAAAATATTTTTTATATACAAAGCCTCTTTTGATGGCATTAATTTCAATTTAATTATATTCAGTTTTTAATAATTTCCAATTAGAAAAGTTGTCTTTACTGATATCACAACAGCCCCATAACAGGAATTTCTACTTCTTACTGTTATCCACGTGTATCTTAAATTCCATCTCTACTGCATGTCACAGACTGCTTTATTCTAAGTGGTAAAGAATATTTTACATTTAGTCACAAACATGACAGCCTTATTAGTATGGCAGTTATCATGGACCTTATAGAAAATCACTTATTGGTGAAACTCTTTATGGGACTGATCAAACGAAAAGACCTTTTTGAAAACCAGTAGGCAGATGATTGATTGATCTGAGTGAGAACACATGCCAGAAGAAGATAATGTTCCTAGGACCTTAAAATCCATAAATAACATTTTGAATTATTTCACTAATACTCAGTCACAGTATGGAAAAAAAAAGCCAAATACTGATTTTGTACTCTAAATTGCACATCAGAAGCCTGTCAAGCATTTATTTGAAGTTGGTGTAACGTATGTTGAGAGAAACTGATATCTATGGTTAATTTCTATATAATATGCTTATCCCCTTTTTTCCTTTTCGTCATCATTCCTGAATTTTTATCACAATACAAATTAAAATGAAGTTCTTTGTTACATTTTATATGTATAAATAGTTCCTCTGTATTTGCCACTATATTTCCCTCTTTGCACCTTGTGTGTCTTTCAGGCAGAGAGTCAGCCAACAAACACCAAATAGCATGCAGATCCTATTCAAAAGATCTTGTCTATCTTCCTTTATGGTCATAGAATCAATCATGCTGGTGATATCCAGATGAGATAAATGGTCTTTAATCTATTTAACAATAATCAGAAAAACTTCGTATCTTCTATAGTACGTTGAGTTTTTATGACATCCAGTCGGAAGTTTCCTCAGTCCAGTGCTAATCTACTCTTTCCTAGTTGGTCCTTCATACACTTGTGAAAGAGAATTCATCCTTAGGAATATGAATACCATTATCATACCTTCCCTCTCTTCTGTGAGCTAAACAAATAATGTGTTTCAATGTCTAATCACACAACAAAAAACCCATGACCTTAAGGTAAAATAGAATTACTTCTATTCAGCTTTTACTTCTTGTGTGGAGTTCTGCCACTGGACACCACTGAAAAGAGTCTTACCCCATCTTCTTTAAACACTTCAATCACACATTCATGTATTCTGTTAAGATTCCCCTGAAATTTTATCTCCAGGCTGAAGAGTCACAAGTCTCTTGATTTCTCAGTATCTCAGTAAACTCCAAAGCTTTCACATTTGTGACCATTTTTTGGATTCACTGCTGGGTGTCCATATGTTTCATGGACTTGGGAACCAAGATCTGGACACAGCACTCAGGTGAGTCTCACCAGAGAGGAGGGATTATCTCCCTCATAATTGGTAAGGCTCATCCTAATGGAGCTGAGGAAGTTCTTGACCTTCTCTGCCAGAGGAGTACATTGATGGGTCATGGTCTACGTTTCCTCACCAAGATTCTAGAGTCTTTCACTGTTAGTTCCTTACCATATAAGTAGCCCCAGTCTTGTATTTGTGGATAGATTTATCTTTATGCAGAGTCAGAACTTTACATTTCCCCTTGTTGAATTTCATGAGGTTTCTATCAGCCCATTTTTTCAGCCTGTTGGCATCCCCGTGGATGGCAGCACAACGAGTTGTTGTATCAACCACTTCTAGTTGTGTATCATCTGCAGAATTTCTGAGGTTGTAAATTACAATAGCATCCAACTAATTAATAAAAATAAGCAGTATTTTATGCAGTATTGACATGTGGGACACAGTACAAGGGATAAAGGTTCTGATTAGTAGCTGGACTCTTAGAGCCCCACAGTTCATCCACTTTTCAGTGGACCTCAAGATCTATTTACCTACTTGATATTTCTTCAGTTTATTATGAGACAATATTAAATGCCTTCATTTTCATTTGTGATCAGCTGTGTCTAACTGATATCCTAATCTTTCTTGTATTCAATAATTGCATTCTCCAACTTTTCCCCATCTTGTTTGTGTGCAGTTGATCATTCCTGCCCACTGATTTGCACCTTAGATTTTCTAGTTGTTCTTCCATGCTGACAGAAGTGTATTAGTTTCAGGCCAAAATCATAAGTTTCCCATTCAGCCACAATACTGGAAAAAAATCAAAAGAAACTGAAACAAAAAAATCCAAAAAAACCAAAAACAAACAAAAAAGAAAGAAACAAACAAAAACCCCAACGTGTAAGAAACCTCAGAAATGTTCAAATGCTCAGTAATAAAGCCACTACTCACAAGTGCTGAAAATCAAATAAGTACAACTACAGACTCTGTCATTGCTGTCATTTTGAACCTGTCAGCATTTCTACTTCCTCTGAACAGCTTGGATAGGCCACATCTCCAGAGCTTAAATGCCGCATACAAATTGCCAGCCAGGGCACTATTTTCTTGTAGAAGCTCCAGTGGATTTGTTATAATGGACTTACCCAGGGGAATGATCTGTTCCCAGTTCTGTAAGATTAAAGAGTTAAAAAGTGTTCACTCATGGGTACATGTTAGGAATAAATCTCCTACCGGACAAAATATTATGAAGGAAGACAGAGTGACAGAGGATTTCAGTAACAGAAAGCTGCATGTACAAGCTCAGCATCTCCTGTATGCATTTAGTTTTGTAGAATTTTTGCCTTTTGTAGTGGTTTCACCCTGGCTGGATGCCAGTTGCCCACCAAAGCCTCTCTATCACTCCCCTCTTCAACTGAATGGGGGAGACAAAATAAAAAAAAGGTTCATGAATTGCAATATGGATGGGGAAGGTTCAGTCACTGACTACCATCACAAGCAAAACAGACTTCACTTGAGAATATTAATTCAATAAAAAACAGGGTAGGATAACGAAGAGCAAAACAAATCTTGAAAACACCTCTCCCTCCTTCCTGAGCTTAACTTTATTTATGATTCTCTACCTGAAACCCATGCAGCAGTGTAGGAAGATGGGAAATGAGAGTTATGATAAGTTACTTACCTGTTGTTTCTGTTACTGCTTTGTCTTCAGTGAGAGGAGTCCTTCCCCTACTCCAGTGTAGGGTCCGTCAGACAGGGAACTTTCCTGACAGAAGAGAGTCCTCCACAAACTTCTCCAAAATACATCCTTCCCACAGGCCACAGTTCTTAACTGCTCCAGCATGGGTCCCTTTCCACAGGGGTAGACCTTCAGGAACAGGGTGCTTCAATGTGAATCTCCTGTGATGTCACAAGTCCTGCCAGCAAACGTGATCCAGTGTGGGCTTTTCCATGGCTCCACAGGTTCTGCCAGGAGTCCATGGACCTGTGGCATGGACTTCCCATGGGAGAGTAGTCTCCCTCAGGCATCCACCAGCTTTATTGTGGGGCTCTTCCACTACTTCACCACAAGGTGCAGGGGAATATCTGCTCAAAACCTGCACATCTCCTCCCCTTCCTTCTCCACTGACTTTAGTGTCTGTAGGGCTGCTTCTCTCATGTATTCCCACTCCTCTCTTCCCTAGCTGCACTACTTCTGCTTAATATTTTTTTTCTCCTTTAAGTATATTATCATAGAGGCATTACTACCATTGGTGGTTGTCTCAGCTTTGGCCAAAGGTGGGTCTGTCTTGGATCCATTGACACTCTCATTGGCTCTGTTGAATATGGGGGAAGCTTCTAGTAGCCTCTCCCAGAAGCTGCCCCTTTAGCTCAATATGAGATGAGATGCTAGAGATGGCAAAGATCCAACCACAAGTTTGTGGCTGTCATACATGCCATAAGCTTAACAGATTCACAAATCAGACTCACTTCAATACTTCCCAGAGAATCAGAGAGGATAATTTCTCTCCAGTGAATTTTTTTCAGTTTCTCAACAGGAAAAAAAATCACCAAACCCTTGAAATTCTTGGTTAAGGCTGTATTATGATTTGAGCAATGAGGGAAGGTAGGGTATTTTTGCTGCAATACTTAAAATAATACATCACTGAACAAAGTTCCATAAAAAGGACTGAAGAACTGTTTAATGGAAGAGGAGCAATGTTGTGAATGTATTTCAGTATATTCAGACCCACACAGCTGCAACACATCTGTGTGACAGCTTTGTGGAAATTTCACGAAAACTGAGCCTACAATGATTTTTAAAGTATTCCTATTAGTGGGTTTCCTCTCCTTTCTAAATGAACTGTATAAACTTGCAGACTTCTGAGCAGAGACTCTCGTATCTGTGATGTGGAGACATTTGTCACTTTTTCCAACAAGTCTTATAACATCTCTCTGTTTTCTAACAATCAGTAGACTGCCTCTGCACCAAAATCATTGATTCAGAAAAATAACATTTCACAGCCAGTTAGGTTGCAAACACCTTCTAGTATTACAGTACATATTTTAATAATCAATTCATCTGCAATGGAACTATACATAGAAACTGATGTTTACCAATTATAATGCACATAAATCTGAGAGGGCTTGCAGGTCAAGGCAGATACTCTATCACCTGCACTTCTGTTTACAGTCATGACATACCTCCAGTAACTGTGGAATGAAGACCCTTCAAAACCTAAGTACTAGCCAACCAGTACTGACTCTCTTCATTTTTCAAATAGGCTGAAACAATAACCCTCAAACACAAACTCTCAAACATATTCCACCAAGCCTTAACTCAAATATTAAGTCATCTGTAGTAATTATTCATCTGTTTAAATCATGACAATGGAAAGGGCAGTATTATTCTGTCACTTATGGAAAAACTGCAATAGACTGGTCATAAAAAAGAGTAGGATAATACAAATTATGTTCACTAGATCTAGAATGATGAACAGTAGACTACTAGAGTGCAAGGGAAGAAAAGCTTCACTTTTTACAAGCTTGAAAAGGCTAGAAATCAACTTTCAAACCTTGGGAAATATTAAGGATATAAATGAGCTAACACCTCCTGCTGAGAGAGGACAGCACATCACCATCAGATGTGACACTGCAGCCTGCACTGCCACCCACAGCATGGTAGCTAGCTGTTCCTGGTATTCAAGACAACATTTCAGGGACATACTCTCTCATGAGTTTCTTTGTGGGATGTGATTCACCTCCTGGCCCTTGAAACAGAGCAACTAATGCAGTTTAATGAAAACTGCAAACATGCTGTTTAGCAGCTTGGGGATTCCGTTTTTTCAGAGTGTGGAAACACTGACTGAACCATTATTTCCCTGTGGGGTTTGCTGAGGGTTTTGGCAGGAATCTGGTGATATTTTTGTTTCAGTCTAATTCATATTCCTTGGCAGCTGGGCCGTGTAAAACCCAAAAAGCTTCAACTTGCTCACACTGGAGGTTAGGGTGCCTAGGAAGAAAGAAAAGACTAAGCTGGGTTGCTGCACTATGTAAATAGCCAAAGCACCAGCCTCTACTTAGCTTTCACAGTGTCACTTAAGCTTTTATTTAAGAAAATATTCCTGGGAGAAATGAGGGAAATGTCTGTTCTCAGTCTATGCAACTGTGGTATTAGTCCTGAGCCTGAATAGTTCTCTTTTGGTCTGTTTGACTTGGCACTGAAAGCCTTCCTTGCCTCACTCTTTGAGAGAAAGACCTGTTATCCTCAGGGCAGCAAGTCCCCTGTGCTGATAGACATGGACAGAAACCAGATTAGATCCCCTGTAATCAAGGAGGAAGTAATTAGTGACCTGCTTTGCCACTCAAAAAATCTGTGGGGCCAGATGAGGTTCAGCCAAGGGTACTGAGGGAGCTGCCAGAGAGGCTCACTAAGCCTCTGTCCACCATTTATCACCATTCTGGTGAGGTCCCAGATAACCGTACATGTGTCCGTATAATGCTCATCTACAAGAAGGGTCAGAAGGAAGATTCAGAGAGTTACCAGCCTTTCAGCCTGACAGGCCAGGGAAATTTATGGAACAGATCATCTTGAGTATAATCTCATAGCGTGTAAATGACAACCAGGGGATCAGGCCCAGCCAGCAGAGGTTTAGGAAAGGCAGGTCCTGCCTTGCCAGCCTGATCTCCTTTTGTGACCAGGTGACCTGCCCAATGCAGGCTGTGGATATTGTGAAATACATTAATAAAGTCTTTGATACTTTAGTACTGTCTCCCACCATGATGCCTTCTGGAGGCTGACCTGGAACAGAGACTAGACAGAGCAAGAGGATAAATCAGATATTTATTAAAAGGTCCCAAAGGATACACCTGGATCACACAAGAGTCCAGCCAAGATGCCCCAAAATGGTCACAAAATGCAAGCTCAATCACAAGGTCCCACACTTTTTATAAGTTCTGGTCCATTAGCATATTAGAATCAATTGTCCAACCATAGCTTCAGGTTATGAAGCTCCATCCTCCTGGATTTTTCTTCTCACATCACCACTGTTTTCATTCTTGGGCCTGAAAGTTATCCTTGGTATCATGCTAGAGAAGGAATTGTTTTGTCTATCTACTCTGTGAAGAGAACTTAGTAGCCTTTAATATGAAACCTAAAACTAGCAACTAATACAGCACAGAATCTAAAAAATATAAAAGCTTAAACCTAAAGCATCAACAGAATACACCTGGAAAAGTTGGCAAGCCATGCAGGCCATGGCTTGAACAGGTACTCTCTTTTTCTGGGTTGAAAACTGGCTGAGGCCAGGGAATATTGGCGAATTGAATTACATTTAGTTGGTGGCCAGTCACAAGAGAATTTTGCCAAAACTCAGAACTGGCTCTGGCTGTTAAAAGCCTTTATTAATGACCTGGACAAAGGGATCAAATGTGTCCTCAGGGTGCTGATAGATGACTGTAAGTTGGGCAGTAGGAACTCTGATCTGCTGGTGGGTACGATGGCCCTCAAGAGGGACCTAGAGCATCCGGATCAATGGGCCAAGGCCAGTGGTGTGAGACCCAGCAAGTTACAGTGACAGGTCCTACACTTTGGTGGAAACTACACCATGCAGCCCTGCAGGCTGGGGGCAGAGTGGCTAAAGGGGATTCAGCAGAAAAGGACCTGAGGATGCTGAAAATGAGCTGGCACATACCCAGGTGGACAAAAAGACCTGCAGCACTCTGGCCTCTGTCAGAAATAGTGTGGCCAGCAGGACCAGGGCAGTGATTGACCTCATATCAAGTACTAGGTTCAGTTCTGGGCCCATCACTACAACAAAACCACTGAGTGAGGTGCTGGAGTGTGCTCAGAGAAAGGAATAGAGCTACTGAGAGCTCTGGACCACAAGTCCTGTGAGCAGTGATATCTGTGAGGTTTTTAACCTGGAGAAAAGGAGGCTCAGGGGAGATCTTATTGCTCTCTACAAGCACTTGAAAGGAGAGTGTATTGAGATGGGAGTCAGCTTCTTCTTGCAAACAACAAGCAACAGGATGGTCTCAAGCTGTACCAGGGGAGTTTCAGGCTGGACACCCAGAAAAATTTTGATACTGAAAGGGTGGGAAAACAGATTGCTCAGGGAGGTGGTGTAATCATCACTCCAGAAGTCTTCAAGAATGATTGGAAGTGGCATTTAGCAGTCATCCTTATTTGTCATTATGGTGTTTAGTCAAAAGTCAGACATCTTGGAGATCTTTTCTCACCTTGATAATTCTACGACTCCATGATTCTGTTATTCTGTGGTTTCCCGTATTGTTTTCCGTACAGATAGATAAAAGGGAAAAGGCTATCCTGTGCAAGAATCAGGGGAGAGCACCTCACTCCCTTTACCAGCATGCACAAACACTAGGCAGCACAAAATGTTTAAAAAAAACCCAAAAAAGTATGACCACATTTCTTTACCAGTTCAGAGTGATCACATGCCTTAACATCAGCCGTGGTACAGGAGTGTGGATAGTAAGGACTAGGCTGAAAGAGGACAGTGAACCTTTTGCTGTTGATTGTATGACTTGGCAGAAATTGATCACTCCTTCAGCAATGGAAAAAGGACAAAGTGGCATATCAGATCTCCCTCCTACCCTCCTTAATAAATAGATATGTCTCTGTGCAGTCAACCAGCAGGAAACATCCACTTTCTCTGCTTCATAAAGATCCTTATTGTGTTAAAATAATTTAAGCAAAGGATTCAAGAAGTTTGGTTTGGTTTGGTTTAGAGAAAAATACACAAGGATTATGTTACTTTTAATCCTAACCTCATATGGATGAAAAGTAAAAAAATCATCATCTTCATACAGAATTTGTGTACATGTGAGGAAATCTTCTATGAGGAAATTTTCTTAAAATTTCCAGGTTAGACAGAATTCACCATTAAAAATAAATTAATTAATAACCTATACAAATAAAAATGGATGTTGTTGACTTTTTTCCAGGGCATTACTTTCACAGAAGCAGAAATTAAACTGTTACATATACAATGAGGGTAAGAAAAACTTCAAAAAACAGATAAAACAGAAATAGAAAACAATTATTAGAATTAATCAGTGTGCCTCTACAATTGCCTGACCTCACTTTTGCTATGCATCTCTTCTCCATATTGTATCTTCTGTTTTTATTAACAATATGTTATACACAAAATATTACATGCAGTATAATTTGAGCTTCTAAATGTGTGCTTGGGTAGGATGACTGTGTCTATTGAGACTCCTAGATTACTCCTATTAGGGAGTGAATGTCATGCTATTTGTCATCCAAAAGGTAATTTTCTCTAGACTTATATTAAGGTTTCATATTTTATTATAACCTCTATATTATGTTGATCTGGGCATTTTTCATGAACCCATTCATCAGGCAGGTATCTCCAGCAATAACTGCAGCCCTGCAACCTTTTACTTGTTTTCAAGATAAATAAGATTTTTTTTTTCAGCTGGATCAGTAATACCAAAGGGGCATTTAAGTCCCTGTGATCGTGACAGTAAAATTCCATGACAAGCCTTGCACTTACTAAGAAGTATATATGTAGGAGTTAATTTATTGATTTTAGAAAATACTGTAACAGAAAAGAATCATATTTATCCTGGAGTAAATGTTATTCTCTGGTGGCTGTCTTGTAACCACCAATCTCTGGCTGGCCCAGAATTCAACATCAATACACCCAAACGGTTAAGAGGTGCAGTGTCTCTGATTTTTGATGCAGTTCACTATGATACATTTATGTGGCTGGATGGCAACAGTGAGTGAAGGGATAACCGTGTTTGAATTAACTGCCAATTCTGCTTTACACCTGGCATAGCATGAGGAGGAGACACTCTTAAAAAAAAGAGTTTGCTTGATCTTACTAATAAGCATTAAAACAATTTGCAGATGTCAGATACTGCTTAGAAATTGTACCAAAGCTTCACAGGATAAGGGTCAGGGACTGGCTCCAAGGATGGCGTACTCAGTGATAATTAACCTTTTGGATTCCTCTTAGATTTCAAAGCAACTTGTGATCCTAATTGAAATTAAATTGAGGGAGGCAGAGAAGGATGGCTCTTGCCAAACTATAAGCTGCAATAAAATGCAGCAGATACAGCCATGCACGTTAATTTCTTCTTGCAGAGCACTCTGAGGAGTTGATACAGGCACTAAATCAAATCCACAGGTTTATCTGACTAGGTGAGGCCTCAGCACTCCAGTCAAGAAGCAAAACAGATGCAGAGCTTTTGCCAACAGAATGCATTTCCCATGGATAAGGGGAACAATTTCCTATTCTCTCAGGTGCTGCTCTACTCTAGTAATCAGTGAGCCTAACAAAAAAAAATCCCAGCTGCTCTCACCTCAGATGAAGAAAACACAAACAAATCTAAAAAATCAATCTAACATTTCCTTTAGTCTCTAATGTGGAGCAGTCAATTCTTTTCTGCCTCCTCCCCTTTTTTGCATAATAAAAATCTACCATCCCTGTCATTCCCAATATGTTGTAAGCCAGCAAGTGTAAATGCAGCCATTCATATAATTTGAATGATAATTGAAAATAAGCGGAAAAGGAGGATAAATTTATCAAACTTGTGAGAATATTCTAGGAAAAAAGGAATTTCCTGAGGTAACTGTCCTTGACCTGGCTCTTTAATCGAGTGAAATTTCATCACTTTATCTAATATCATGCTTCATGCTTCAGGCGCCCAGCAATTCTATTTTAGTGTGGTCTAATGGGCAGCTGACACATCCACTCAGCACCAGACTGCATAATATGTGCTGACACACTGTGTGGTGAGCACCCTATTGAGAGCTGTTTATTTGTGCCTGGCAAGGAAAAATTTCATCCAATAAAGTCTCTTCATAACAATTTTAGTCTCAGTTTTCAGGGCCTCCACAGGCTCCACATTTCGAGAGGTTCAGAAGCACTTGCGGGGCAATTCAGTCGCTTATTTGGGTGGCTGTATGTTATCTGACTTTAGGTGAGAGGTTGTGAAAGCACTGGTTATGGTTGTCTGAAACCTGAATCTAGATAGTGTAATGAATAGTGTCCTTCTAACTGCTTTGGAGCCAGCTCTCCTCAGAAACCCTGATTCAATTTGATATTCTGAGGTTAACGCACTGTATTGGGACTGAAAATAGGAATGCACACAAAAAGCTTTTATATTTATTCAGTTCAGTAAGCATGGCAAACTCATCAAAAGCTATTTGTAAACTGTAGAATGGTGGGACTTATTTTGATGTATTGATGTATGCTTGCTGTTTTTCCTGCAGCATTACTTTAGAGTAGAAATGGACTAAAAGGAAAAAGCAGACATGGCTCTCAACATAATAGCAAATGACATTATCATAAACAAAGCAACCTGAGAAAACAAAGGAATGACATAATCACAGAGATTCTGGCCTCTTAACCTCATGTAGAAATGAAATTTTCTATATAGAGACCAAGGAATACATTTCCTATACATTCATAAAAATCTAAGATATTAAGATAGTTGTTTTGTTTATTAGTTATGGAGAAATAAGTAGTCTGTGAAGCAAGTTATATATATACACCGATAAGAGAAAAATTGAAGGGCCCAAAAATAGGATTGATTACAATTAATGTTTCATCAACCCATCCACACTGAAAGGTATACCCAAATTTTATCTAGCTATACAATTACTGATCAGCTAAGCTCTTGGAGTGGAAACCAAATTTATTTTCGAAACATTGTGGGGAAATGATTTTCTAAGTCTATGA